>LOEQ01002045.1:196525-206887 GCA_001685075.1 Bramus lutescens | reverse complement strand
GAGAGAGAGAGAGAGAGAGAGCAGCCATTGATGACCTACCTAAATCTAATAAATCCCCCATTTAGTACAGACTCATTCTAACAGTGCTGTCCCCCTGCAGAACCCTGACTAATATATTGCCTTAATTACTGTCCTATTGCTGTGAAGAGCATTTAATTGGGGGCTTGTTTACAGTTTAGTTCAATGATCATCATAGCAGGAAGCAGACAGGCATGGTGATGGAATAGTAACTTTATGTCCTGATCTTTAGACAGCAGATGGAGAGAGAGACAGAGACAGAGAGACTGGGGCTGTCAGGGGCTTTTGAAACTTCAAAACCCACCCCCAGTGACACACTTCCTCCAACAAGACCACACCTCCTAACACTTTCAGTCCTTTGAAATGGTAGCACTCCCTGGAGATTATATATGAGCTTATGGAAGCCATTTTTATTCAAACCACCACATTGATGACCAGGGATGTAGTGGTGTCAGCCAAATAAACCCCTTCCTCCCCAAGTTGTTTTTGGTCAGTGTTTCATTACAACAATAGTGACCCTAAGACACAGAGGATCCAACTACAGTTCCCAGCACCCGTATAGGGCAGCTGACCTGTAATTCCAGCTCCAGGAGATCTGATGCCCTCTACTGGCCTATGAGGTCACACACACACACACACACACACACACACACGAAAACTAAAACAAATTAAACAAGATTTCATACACTTAGACTTTTTAGTTACTAAAGCTGAGTAAAAGAAATGCTGAAATCAAAACTAGAATCAGGCCAGGTATGTAGCAGCACAGTTGCAGAACACATGCTAAGCACATGTGAGGCTCTGGGATATGCTTCCAAAATCCCTAAAAATACCATTTCAATGTGATTAGGTAAAATAATACAGTCTAAGAAAATAAAAATGAAAAAGGGTTGTTTTTTTTTTTTTGGTTTTTAGACACAGGTTTCCTCTAGAACTCACTAGAACTCACCCTGTAGACCAGGCTGGCCTGGAACTCACAGAGGTCCACTTACCTCTGCCTCCCAAGTGCTAAGATTAAAGGTGTGTGCTACCACCACCCAGCAAAAATAAATCTTTTTTTAAAAAAATCTCAAAAGATTCAAAAAATTAAGCAATAGCCAGGTGGTGGTGACACATGCTTTTAATCCCAGAACTCATGAGGCAGAGGCAGGAGAATCTTTATAAGTTAAGACCAGCTTGGTAAACATAGTGAGTTTCAGGCCAGCCAAGACAGCTCCTGTCTCAAAAGCAAACGAACAGAACATATAAAGAAATGAGGTTGTAACTTGGAGGTAGAGTGATTCATTAGGACTTTGTTCTATGACAAAACATTTCCTGGGGAGACACAAGACACACATCTATTCTCCCCAGATAGGGAACCAAAGTACAGGTCCCACCGAAGTCCTGCGTGGCAGACCAATGGATTTAAGTGGGGTTACCCACAGGAATATCGGTGATGGATTTCTTACAGGAGCAGAAATGACTCAAAGACAGCTGTGTCACCAAAGTTCACCCCAGCGTAGGTGACAACTCACAAAGCTGGCAACCTGGAGGATACTCCAAGCAGCTCAGCAAATTGGAGAGTGTCCTTTCCAGGTGGCTCAGGTGGTGTAAACCTCCTCCAGGCAGCCTGGATGGTCTCTGCTCTTCCAGGCAGCTGTTAGGGTTTCAGAGTCTTCTTTGCAGTTCAGCTTCCTTTTGTCGGAGAAGGACTCTCAGTTTTTATCGCTTACACTGGCAAAGAGGGGCCTAGTAAACCTGCTCAGTCTCAGGGACTTCCTAAAACTATTTTGTGATGTCTGCCTTCCTGTTCAAGCAGCTTTCTGCAAGATGGAATGTTTCAACCCTGGAAGGAACCTATTACACAACACTTAGTAGGGCCCTGGATCCCAACTTCAAGGCCTATATTCTTTGGTCTCTACGTCCATCCTATGCAAGTGCCAAACTGTTTTGAGTTAAGAAATAAATTTACCTTTTAAAATCTTAATATGAATATCACTTGGGAGGTGGAGGCAAGAAGATCAGGAGTTCAAGGCCATCCTTGGCTACATACAATGAGTTTGATGCCATCCTGGAAGATGGGCGATCTTGTCTACAAAACATCAATTAGTCAATCAATTGCAGTGCTCTAAATTGTCACTTATATACTAAGGTCAAATTGTACTTTGTTCATGTTTTAGAAAATTGGCTTTTTTATGTCAATGCATTTCACTTTGTCATTTTTCTTTAAAAGATATGGATTAAAGCTGGCCAAGGTGGCTCAAGAAAGCCTGAACTATAAAGCAAGAACCTGTCTCAAACAAACAAACAAAGATGATAGGAGCTAGTCACACATGGTCAAACACAGCTATAATCGCTGCACTTGGAAAGATATCAGATGTTCAAGGCCAGCTTCGGCTATATATTGAATCTGAGGCCAGCCTGGGTTACATGAGACCCTGCCTCAAATACAGAGACAATGAGAATCTGGCTTCCTTCTGGTTTTGAGTTATGTAGCAGATTGGTGGTGGTAAGCAAGAGATGCCTGTATTTTATCTCTACCCTTGATTGTTTACCCTTAATTTTTAAACATGCACCGTTAACAGAATGGCTAAAATAAACTAGGCTGTCTGTACTCCACCTACACAGAAACAGAGTGGATAGTGTTTTAGCTTGGAACCATGCTATCCCGTTTCATTGTTATGGTCGCTTGTGTATTTTTAGTTGTGTTTCTATCTAAAGTCCTCCAAACATATTTTAAAATCAGATTTATTGAGAGTTAGGCACCTAAAACACACGTTTTCCAGTATTGACAAAAGCATGCAGTTGTGTAACCACTACCACAGACAGAACATTTCCACTGTTCCCGGAACTCCCGGCTGTCCCCTCCACATTGGATCTTCATTCCACCTTGAGCCCTGTGCAGCCATCTGTTTGCCCCTCCCCCCCTTTGGGGTGTGTGTGTGTGTGTGTGTGTGTGTGTACACACCACATGTATGCATGAGCCCATAGAGGTCAGAAGAGGGTGCCAGATTCCTAAAGACTGCAATTGTAGACAATTGTGAGCCATCATGTGGGTGCTGGGACCTGGCTCCTCTGGAAGAACAGCCAGTGCTCACAAACTCTGAGCCATTCCTCCAGTCCCAGTCTTCCCTTTTATACAATGTCACATGTTTAGCAAATTCCAGGTTGTGCCCTTTAGAGTCACCGGGAATAGTCATTTGCTATTCAACACTATTGATGGCTTCAGTGGTTGGTCCATTTTGACTGTAGATAAGTGAGCTCCTATATGAATGAATCAGTTCTCTCCATGTGCCATTTGGGGCATTTGGAGTGCCTCCAGTTTGACAATAAAGCTATTGTAAATATCACTGTAGGAGGATTGCCAGAATTAGAGGCCTGCTTGGAACTTACCTTGTAAACCAGGCTGGCCTCAAAAATCGCAAAGATCCACCTGCCTCTGCCTTCAAAGTGTTAGAATAAAGCCATACCACCATTCCCAGCCTAATTCTGCCCCCCCCACCTTTGTGTGTATATGTGGAGGTGAGAACCCAAACTTTAGTGCTATTCCTATGAGCTGTCTTCCTCGTTAACGGAGACAGAGTCTTTCACCGGGACCCGAGACTCATGAAGAAGTCCAGCCTGGCCAGCCAAGGAACCTCAAGGATCCATCTGTCTCTCCCTTCCTAGTGCTGGCTTCACAGTTATGCACTACCATACCTGATTTCTTAAACATGAATGCTAAGACTTAAACTCAGGGCTCTACTTAGACATTCCCTTCTTGTGAAATGTTGGGAGCTCTCCATATTTCATGTGTATTTCCTAACTTGTGACTAACCTTTTCAACTTCTTTTTTGATTGTTTTGCTTTAATTGACTATCAGCATCAGCATCAGGGTTCATGTGGGCCGTGGTACACTTGTGGAGGCCAGAGAATGACCTCAGGACTCTGTTCTCTACTTCCCCCGTGGAATCTGGAGGTCAAACCCAGACGATCAGATTTATGTGGCAAGTGCCTTCACCCATGGAGCCATCTACTGGCCCTATTTGTCATGTGAGACTGGGTGTCACAAAGTAGCCCAGACTGGCTGGAAATTGTGATCCTCCTGTCTCAGTCTCCTGAGTGTGAGGATTACAGGCATTATGAAACCATGAACTTCTCTATTGCTTTTAACAGTCTTTTGAAAAACAAATGTTCTTATTTTGGGTGTAGTCCCATTTGACATATTTGTCTTTTACTGATTACATTTTTAAATATATGATATCTGTCAGTGATGGCAGGGAGCTTTGCCACAAACAGCCTCAAGAGTTCTCTTCCTTCTTAGGGACCTTCATTCAGGTAAACCCAGACCCTTGACAATACTGTTGAAAAGAATTTTAAGAAGAATCAGAGTGAAGCAATAAGCGAGTTCATTAAGAAAAGGGAGAATGAAGGCTTCAGGCTTAAACAGAGAGGGAGAGAGAAATAGAAAGAGACAGACAGAGACAGAGAGACAGAGATGCTTAGGAAAATTACAGCACTAATCCAAGATAGAAGTGTAGACTTCTCAAGCCAGAGTCACATGAATTTATCTTTACAATGGACAACACATATATGCATACATATTTATATTTATGATTTTGTGACTTTACATTGATCAGAGGATGTACTATTCAGCAAGGTTTAAATATTAAACACATTAAACTTTAAATCAAGTTTTAAAGTAAGTAAAATCAGATGATCTATCTGGCTCCTGTACTTCACTTTGAGGATTTCCCTCTGCAGTGAGGTTGTGAGTGGTTTTATGGGGTACACTCTTCAGAGTTAGCGATACAAGGGGGGCTGACACAGGATGTCAAGGGCACAGACATCCTGGGCCTAGCAAGCACAACTCAACTGTTGCTTTGAACGTTCCTGATGGAGATGTCTTTAGGGAAACAGACATTAACCTCTGTAATTTTCAATTGTGTTTTACTTTCTCGATTCTCAGCCAGCAGGAGGCAAACTCAGTCCCAGTGTGAGGGGCTTCTTTCCCTCTCGTGGTTCCTTACTTTTCCCTGTCTTTCTATTCTGACCAAATATTTAAGAAAATTTCACCTGATTTATTTTCTTTTATACTTTCTTCTAGAAATGTTATGTTTTAGTCTATATAGTGCAGTGATATTTTGTTTATGTTTTAACAAATAAAGCTTGCCTGAAGATCAGAGTGCAGAGCTAAGCCAATAGAGGTCAGGGAGTTGTGGCACACACCTTTAATCCCAGGACTCAGGGAACAGAGGTAGTCAGACCTCTGTGAGTTCAAGGTCACCCTGGTGTACACAAGATTGATTCTTTCTAAAAGGGATGCAGAGCTCCCACAAAGGTGATCCTGGCACTTGGGATCACATGCTTTTAATCCCAGCACTAGGGAGGTGGAAACAGGAGTGATGTGACTGGGTGGAGAGAAGAATATAAGGCAGAAGAGGACAGGAGCTCAGGGCAGTCCAAGGTTTGGTGGAGACAGTTGCAGTCTGAGGATAGGCTTGCTCCTTCAGTCTGCACATTGGTAGAGGTAAAAGGTCTCTCAAGTAGCTAGATGCTTTGCTTCTCTGATCTTCAGCATTAACCCCTATATCTGACACTGGATTTTTATTACTAAGACCAACTAGAGTTCATGCTACAGCATATTAAGTCTCTAAAATACACATTGGCTTTGTTTCTGTGTATGACGAAGTTCATGAGGATCTTGCATTCTGATCCTACTGTCTCTGCCTCCCTGCATGCTGGAATTACAGTGGCGCAGCACAGGGCCCAGTTTGTGTGGTGCTGGGACTGAACCCAGGGCTTTGGGGATGGTAGGCAAGCACCCAGCCAACTGAGTAAAAACGTCTACCCCAAAAATGCATAATAATTCATACAGCACTATTCGTAATATCTCCAGGGTGGAAAAAAGAAATAAATGTCCATTGACAGGTCATCAGATCCATAAAACAATGTGTATATAGCCACTCAAGGGAATATTGTTCAAAATAAAAAGGAATAAAATGGAAATACATGCTATGATGTGGAGGAATTGAGAAAACAATGAGCTAAGTGATAGAAGCCGGTCTTAAGTCAGCACTCTATAATGCCACTTCATGATGTATCAAGATGAGAAAATCTATAGTGGTTGCCTAGGAATGGAGGGGGACAGAGGAGTGGGCTGCTGATGGCTATGAGGCTTCTTTTTTGGCTGTTGGGAAGTATCCTAACCTTAGATTTGGGGATGATTACATAACTATGTGAGCATAAAACCATTAAATTGTTTATTTTACTTCCATGGCTTTTATTATATATGAATTAGATCAAAATAAAGATTTTTTTAAAAATCTTTTTGAGTCAGGCTTAAAAGGCTCACATCTATAATCCTGGCACTTAAGAAGTTAAAAAAAAGAGGGTTAGGAATTCAGTAACTGTCAGCTACATTTAGAGTTTGAGTCCAGCCTGGGTTATATGAGATCCTGTTTCCAAAAAAACAATAACAAAAACACCTGAAAAAAAGTCAATCTGTAGTGGAGCATGCTGGCTCACACCTATAATCTCAAAACACTAGGACAGGAGAATTACCCCTAATTACAGGCCCCAGGTTGGCCTGTAATAAGTTCCAAGCCAGTGTGGACTATACAGTGAGACCCTGTTTCAGTAAATAAACAAGCAACAAAACTAAAAACTAAATAAGTAAAAGCAAATTTGTCTTTGTATATTTGAGTCTTTCTCTTGAGTTCACCCTGCTCCATTGATTGATCTGTTTATTTGCTTGTTTGCCTGTGTCAGTCTCGCTACGTTGTCCTGTCCAGTTGAACTCAGTGTGAAGACCAGGCTGGCCTCAAACGTGTATCAGTCTCTTTGGGTTTGTTTCTGCTGTGCTGGGAGTACAGCCCTGTGCCACCTCACCTATCTGGTGCCATCAACTTGTTTACTACTATCCCAAGGTCACTCTCCCTTGACCAGTGTAGTTCTGCAGTAAGACTTGATATCAGGCAGCATGGCTCCTCCATAGCTATTTCTTTAAAAACTCATTTTGGGGGCCAGAGAGATGGGTAAGGGTTCTTACAACCAAGCCTGCCAATGTGAGATTAATCCCCAGGGCCTATATATAGAGAAATGACCCCTAAAAGGTATCCTCTGACTTCTCTCTACATAGATGCTATGAGTACACACACACACACACACACACACGTGCACACACACACACACACTTTTTTATATAATTAAAACTTTTAAAGACAGTTTTATCATTCTAGTTCCTTTTTCTTTATAATTCTTAGAATTCAACTCATTGATTTCTCCCAAAACTCCTGGTGAAATTCTGAATAATAATACTAATGATCTATAAATCAAATCTGGGGGAGTATATACCTTAACAATCCCTTATTGATAGAAAACAATGGTCTTCTAACCCGTAAGCGTGCGGCCACTCGCTGTCTGTATTACTCTGCTTCGATTTCATGGATCAGTGTTTTGTTCTTTCAGACACCAACCATCCTGGCTGATTTTGTGTGTCAACTTGACAGAAGCTAGTGTCATCAGAGGAAGAAGTCTCAGTTGAGGAAATGTTTCCATGAGAGGCATTTTCTAAATTAGTGATCAATGGGAGTGGGCCCAGCCATGGAGGGTGGTTCCATCACTGGGCTGGTGGTCCTGGGTTCTATAAGAAAGCAGGCTGAGCAAGCCATGGGGAGTAAGCCAGTAAGCAGCACCCTGCCATGGCTTCTGCATCAGCTCCTGCCTCCAGGATCCTGCCTGGTTTGAGTTCCTGTCCTGACTTCCTTCAGAGATGAACAGCAAGGTGGAAGTGTGAGGTGAATAAACCCTTTCCGCCCCAACTTGCTTTTTGGTCATGGTGTTTTGTTATAGCAATAGAAACCCTAGCTGAGACGCCAACCTTGCTGCTGTTTGTTAGATTCACATCTGTTTCATGGTTTGTTTTGTATTCTTGCAAGTGGTACTACATTTTGCAATGTGATTTCCAGTTGTGCATTGATTGTAATGAAATCAATTGTCTTATCCTGTGACCTTATAAAATTACTTATTAAATGTAGTAGAGTTTTTGGTATATTTTTTCAAATTTGAGGGCTTTGTTTTCATTTTGGAGAGGTTGTTTAATTATTGTTTTTATGATTTGTTTTGTTCATCAGTGGCAGGGATTTGCCAGGTAGCTCTCATACTCAGGATCCTCTTGTCTCAGCCTCTCAAGTGCTAGGATTACAAGTATGAGTGTGTGTATGTGTATGTATGTGAGTCTGTATGAGTGTATGTGTGTGAGTGTGTGTGTGTATGTGCATGTAGGTGTGTTGGAGCTCATGGATGTGTATCTGTTCCAACTTGACCAAAGGTCAGATAGCTCAGGTCTATTCTTTCTCCTTAAAGGTTATGACAGGAGATTTGGCCCAGGGTGTGGCTGCCTATAGGATGCTTGGCCTAAGGTGTGGTCACTGCCTAAACAACAGAATACTTAACTCAGGATATAGTTACTTGATGTTTCAGGTATTGAAGAGACAATGGCTGTGTTTCTTTATATTATGGTAAATCCGTCTTTTGCTTCCCCCCTCCTTTTAGATTTGGGTATATAAAGCATATGGATAATAAATGCAGGCAAATTCAGTATTCACTGGGTTGTCCTCCCAACTCTATTCTGTGTCTTTGTCTTTTTCTTTTGTATCTGTTTTTTCTACCTGACATTTCTAATCCACATGTCCCTGCCCTGGAATGTATGAACCCATCGAGGCTGGACCCCAACAGATGGTGCCCCAACATGGACACCCGGACAGAGGGCACATGGATGTGTGGCCGGTGGTATAGGTGGAGAACGTGTTGGATCCTGCACATGAAGATCACACTGCAGGTGTAGAGGTGAGAAGTGAGAGCTCAAATAAATAATAAATGTGAATTGTGTGGGAATATAGGTAGTAAAAAGTTGTATATCAGTGTAGATATGGGATAAGGAAAGAGTAGACAGCTGTCTGTACATTTGCTTGGCTGTATTTGATAACCAGAGGAGCAGGGGTGGAGCAGAAACAAATGCAGAAAATATTTTAGAATTTGTAGATAGTGTAAATATTCTGCTCCCTCCCTCACGCTAGGGGCACAGCTGCCACCATTTTCAGTCTGTTCCAGGACTCAGAGATGCCAAGGTGTAGCTCCACCGACACCCCCAGTCAGTCGAACCTATGGACACTGTGGTCTCAGAACCATAGCTGCTACTGCGCGAGCAAGGGAGCCAGTAAACAGATCGCAGGGCATGCAGATGCTGCTCAGCTCTCGCCAGGCAGAAAGCCGCACGGTCCCTCCCGGCAGACCCCGCCTGTGACTGCTTTCGATGCTGCCAAGATGGTGTGTTTGTTGTTAATTTTCATACTAGAATTATGGTATTGATCTGGTAATGTTTGTAAATACTTTGGTTCACTATGAAGATGTTACTGATTAGAAAAAGATTAGAGCTTATCTGAGAGAAATTTGATATGATGCCAATGAGTCCTTAGATTTGATATGTTTGATAAGACAAATTTGGATTTTGATGCAGCTAAAAACTGCCAAAGACAACCTAGACTAATTTAAATAGGCCACCCTATCTTGGTCATCCTCTACTTCTTTATTAGAAGATATTGTGGCTATAGGAGCTTGTGTATTGCAAAACATTATCTGCTTGCCTAGGATTATCTAGTTATTTGTGAACTCTCTTGATGGAAAGTTGACTCAGACGTGCACAGCGTTTAACTATGCACCCTCCCTTAGCCCTTTATTAACAGAGGTTGTTAGTCAATGTCAGGTAGGACATCCACCCCAGGCAGTCTAAGACAGGACGTGCATGATGGAATGTATGTACTGCTGATGGGTAAGTCTGAAAGATGAAGGAAAACAACCTATGCCAGGAACAGTTGTCTGTCCTGCAGCAGAAGCACAGGCTTTAACAGATAAATTTTAAAAGGGAGAAAATGTCAGAGCCCATGGATGTGGATCTGTTCCACCATGACAAAATATCAGAGAGCTCAGGCCTATTCTTGCTCCTTAAAGGTTATGACAGGAGATTTGACCCAGGATGTGGCTGCCTACAGGATGCTTGGCCTAAGGTGTGATTGCTGCATGTCCTGCCTAGACAATAGAATACTTAACTCAGGATATAGTTACTTGATGTTTCAGGTATTGAAGAGACAATTGCTCTATTTGTTCTTTGGTAAACAGTCATTTGCCTTCTTCCCCCTTTTAGATTAGAGTATATAAGCATATGGAAAATAAACATGGACAAATTCAGTATTCACTGGGTTGCTCTCCTGACTCTACTCTGTGTCTCTGTCTTTTTCTTTTGTATCTATTTTTTCTACCTAACATTTATTATTTAATTGATTTTTATTGAGCTCTACATTTTTCTCTGCTCCCCTCCCTGCCTCT
>LOEQ01002045.1:157727-174156 GCA_001685075.1 Bramus lutescens | reverse complement strand
TTTAGACAAGGGGTTTGGAGGTCAAGGGTCGGAGCTGCGGGCCAGGTGCAAAGGTTAGACAGTAGGAAATAGGGAAAATTGCTACCCTTCATGAGCCTAGAAAGGGTTGCCAACAGTTAATAAAAACCTCTAAAATCAAAGTAAAAATGGGGAAGAGATTCTCCCAGCCCAGAGATCAGAGCAGGAGCCTGGAGTAGTTGGGCATTATGGAGCCCAGAGAGCAGCTGAATTAGTCACCTCCTTATAAGGTGCCAGCATGACTTAGGCCCTTCCCTTTCCTTTCCTGTAGAACAAGAAGACAACCCACATTCCCTTTCTGTTCCTTTTATCAGAAAGAAGTTTCTGTTGTTCCCCCCACCCCCGGAATTTCCCTTTGTTCTAATTACCAGGCGTTGAAAGCTCCTGGTCTGATTGAGACATAACTCACTTCTGCACACTGGTAGACCCTAGCCCTTCTCAATTCCAGTGTGGCAGCTTTAGCATTTCGTTTACTTATTGGGGTTCTTCTATCCTGAACCATAAACTGGTTTGGCCCCAGAGGTTACCTAGGGGCTGGGACATGCTGTAGATGGCATCTTCTATTAGTCTCAGAGGTAACCTAGGAAAGACCAGTAATGATGGAGTAGTATCTCTCCAGATTATTAACTAAGTACCTTTCAGATTATAATTGGCATCATTTGGGGTATACTTAAACACAAAAGTTTCCTGGTCTTAGATTCTCTTAAATACAATTTCGGGTGGTCAGATCCTAGATTTGTAATGTGTGTTTGTTCAGATAGGTCTTAAATTTGTTATATATCCAAAACCAAGTTGTGCGCTCCTTATCCTCCTGTCTCCACGTCCCAACTGCTGGGGTTACAGGTGTGCACCTTCATGCTTGGTTTATATGATGCTAGAGATTGAACACAGGTTTTTATGCATCCCAGACAAGAACTCTACCAGATGAGATACATCACCAATCTTGCCTGTTTTTGAAACATGGTCTTTCTCTGGGGCCCTGGCTTGGCTTCACATTCATTATGTATCCCAGGATGGCTTGTAACAATGATCCTCTTGGCCTCCCAAGTACTGCTTACAGGTGTGAACAATCACACCTGTGGTCAAGGAGACTCATTTGAGTGCTTGCAGGAGGTATGTGATTTTGACAGATCCCACCTCCCTCTTAATGTCTGAAGATTAGAGTTTTATAAGCTAAATCTTTGCTTTCATGTAGCTGGTCCTAATACTGCTCCAGGCATCATGGTGTCTTGCAAAGTTGTTGATATGTTACAGGTTGTAAGCTTCTAGTGGGCTCTTCTCTGAACTGTGAACAAAAGGAGTAACTTTAGAGGGAGCCTTGCCTTCAGTATTATAAGCAGATAGTAGGGAAGGAGCCAGCTGTCAGCAGCTTTTATTTTGCTGACTAGACCTGCTTTATTTTTATAGGAGTTATTGAGACATGGTCTTGCTATTTATATATATATAACCTAGACTGGCTTTGAACTTGGCATCCCCCTGCCTCAGCACCCTATGTACTAGGATTCCAGGTGTGCCCACCGTGTCTAACAAGAGCGTCAAATATTATTATCTTGGGGCTGTAGAATAGGAAAGCATCTAGTGTCAAAGAAATGGAATGTGTTAATGCTCTTATAGTAACCTAAAGCAAGAGTTACTGCTGCTTTGATTTTTGAGACAAAGACTCATTATGTATCCCAGCTTGGCCTTGAATTCTTAACCCTCCTGCTTCAGCCTTCCAAGTGCTGGGATAACAGGCATGTGTCACTATATCTAGAAAGAATTTTTTCATCTTATGAATGATAGACTCTCTCCAGTGTTAACTACAATTGTGTGTATATGTGTGTGTGTATGTGTGTGTTGTTTTCAAGATAGGGTTTCTTTGTACAGCTTTGACTGTCCTGGAACTCATTATGTAGACCAGACTGGTCTGGAACTCACAGATCTGCCTGCATCTGCCTCCCGAGTGCTGGGATTAAAGTGTGTGCCACCACTGCCGAGCTGACTACACATAGTTTTACATACAGTGTGGATGATGGCTTTAGATACCTTTCTGAAGCATACAATGTGAGTTAACATAGAAGGGCCTGTGGCCCAGCATTATGTTTCTTCTCAACATTGAATGATAATCACAAAAGTACTTGTCACTTTCAGTGGCCTCTTTGTTCATGGGCCATTTAATTCTGATGACTTCAGATCCCAAGATTCTTCATGCTCAAGTCTCCTTCTCTATGCAGGTTGAACGCATTGAGAAGAGATGTCTGGAGCTATTTGGCCGCGACTACTGTTTCAGCGTGATTCCAAATGTGAATGGTGATATCTGCGGCCACTACCCCCGCCACATCGTATTCCTGGAGTATGAGAGTTCTGAGAAAGAGAAAGACACGTGAGCATCCTGTGACCATAGTGTGCATGTCTGGTAGACCTGAGAAGCTCATCTCCAGGGTCAGGAAACTGGGCAGGGCATGCTCGCTTTCCCAGGTGGTGTTTAGTTACTGGCATCTTTGTTTATTTATGACTTTGAGTTTGACTGGCAGGGTAGTGCGGGATAGCATGAGAAGTGGAGTCATAGCACTGGATTTCTCTTTCATATTTGACTTTATTGACCTAAAATAACTGACACAATACTTTACTTCCCTGAAGCAACCTCAGTGCCATCTTTGCTTGTCTTTAGCAGGTGTAGCTAGAAGGAATGGTGACATATTGAGATAGACTGTATTTTATTGAGGTAGGGTATCATGTAGCCTGAGTTGGCCATGAGCTCTTTGTGTAGCCAAAGGAATGATCTTTAACTTCTGGTCCTCCTGCCTCTACCACCTAAGTGCTGGCATTACAGGCTTATGCCACCATGCCTGGCTTTCAAAACAGGCTTAAGAGTGTTTGCCATGTGTATGTCTTAAGAACTTACGGTCTAAAGTCACACTGCTTGAGTTAACATCCTGGTTGTCCATTTTCAGGCTATGTAACTAACCCTAGGCAAGTTATTCCTCTTCTTTGTCCTTAGGATTTCATTGGTAATTCCAAGCCTCATCAAAATTAAGGCTCGCAAAGACTAATTAAATTTCTAGAAAAGTGACTAGTGCAGTCCTTGATTATAAAGTCTGATGTGTTCGCATTAAGAATTAAAAATAAGAGCTATCCGGTACACTAAGGTCTTACACAGACTTGAGTACTTTACATAGATTAACAGTTCACAGCAGAGGAGACTTGAAGCACCTGATACAGGAGTCTCATTAGGTGGTCAGTGAAGAGTAATGGTTCTTTGGCACAACACTGAGACTCCATGTTTGCTCCCAGTTTCTTCACCTAAGTTCCCTGCTTGCTGTTTATCTTAAGGAAGTTCCAGGAGCTGCTATGTAAGCTTGGCCCTGTGGATGAAGGGTGATGGATAGGCTCCTGTCCTCAAAGCAAGGCCATTAGACCGAGACCTGGGGAGAAGCAAGGACTTTGGGGTTCTAGAGCCAGGGGGTCAAAAATCACAGCATACCAAGATGCCTAAGTAATTCATAGGTGTGGTCAGTGTTGAGAAGTGCTGCTGTAGGCAAATGGAGAATGGCGAATCCTGCCTGGTGCGTAGGAGACAACTTCATGATAGAGAGTCTGTACAACAGGGCTTGGGAGGGTGATAGTGTATCCCCAGAGTTCTTAGGAACAACTTTTGAATAGGCTTTTCCTTTCTTTCTCCTGCCTTTTCCTTCCTTTCTCCCTCCTGCCTTTTCCTTCCTTTCTCCTGCCTTTTCCTTCCTTTCTCCTTGTCCTCTCTTCCCTTCACCCCTTTCTTCCTTCCTTTTCTCACCTTTCCCTTTCCTGCCCTCCTCCTGTTTTGTTTTCTTTGAGGGAGGTTTCACACTGTAGACCTAGCTGATCTTTATCTTAACTCTCTGCCTCAGCCTCCCAAGTGCTGAGATTACAGGTGTGAGCCTCCATGGTTAACTTGGTGTAGCATCTTGATCATTACCAAGGAGTGTGGACTTTTGGGACATGTAAGGATGTTAGTGCTTTTCATCAGTAACACCTGCATACAAATGATGAGTACAGAGATTCTAAGATCCTCTCTTGGGCTTCTAAACCAGAATTTCCATATTCTCCATTTTAGAACTCTTTAGCCAGATGTGGGGAGAGATGGTTTACGAGTCGAGGAGTTTAAGGATAAAGCCTTTGTTTTCCTCACGTTCAGTGGTATCTAGACAAGTGCCCACGTCTCGATGCCCTTAAAAAGTAAAGCATATTACTCTTCTGTGAAGATCCTAGAACTGGTATCGCATCCTCCCTGGGCATCAGTGCTTATTATAGCACCTTACAGGACTGTTCATAGTTTTTCTCTTCCTAACTGCCCTTCCAAGGGAAGGGAAACTTAGCCTTTTATAATCATTCAAGGTGGTCAATAAGTCTGTCTCTTTCTCACATACCCTCTCTCAATCTCTTCACTATCAATATTGTCATCTATGTAACCAAAACTGGCCTTGAACTCATGAACCTTCTGCTTACATCACCCAAGTGGTGGAGTTAGAAGTCTCCACCACCATGCCTTGCCCAAATTACTATTTCTGAACAGCTCTTCTATTTATTTTTCTTCTGCCCTTTCCTACTCTTTCCTACAATGCTGTCTGGCACTTAACCACTGTCCTCTGATAGCATTCAGATGTTAAGCTAAGCTTAACACCTCAACTTTGTGAGTGAACCACCAAGGCATCTTTTTACTGCAGAATATGATTCACTACCTCAGAGGTGGGACCAGGATTCGGCATTCTCTAATGAGTTCTCAGGTATGGTTAGTTGTTCTGAAAGAAACATGTTCAGTGTTTATTCATTCTAGCCTTAAAGAGAATAATCTCCAGGGGCTGCTGTAGCTCAGTTGTCAGAGTACATAGGGCATAGATGAAGCCCCTGGGTTCAATCCCTAGCACTATATAAACTGACCATTGTGGTGCATGCTTGTAATCCCAGGGTGGAGGCAAGGGTATCAGAAGTTCAAAGTCGGGGATCAGGGCTTTTGAGATGGTTCCTTGGGTAAAGACTCTTGCCACTAAGCCTGAGGACCTGAGTCTTATTCCCAGGACCTACATCGTAGCAGGAGAGAACTGACTCCGTATTTGGCTACAAGGTAAGTCTGAAAGAAGCCTGAACTCTGTCCTATCTTGAGGTGGTGAGAGGGGTGGTATTTCTTGATTGCCTACTGGTCATCTGTTAGGATTTCACATGCCAGCTTATTTAAGTCCTACAGTCACCTATGAAAAATATAGAATCATTCCCATTCTACGGAGGAAAAAGATGAAGCCCAGAGAGACAATTTCCCTTTACCCAAGAGCCAGTAAGCAGAATGATTCCACACTGTCCCCCTGTCTGCCTTTTCTTTCTTTACTGCCACCTTGTCCATAAGGGTCTCACTTTCAAGGAAAACACCTACAAGACTGTTAGAATTTGGTTTTGTATGTGTTTGGTGTCAAGATCAAACCCAGGGCTTTGAACAGTGTTTTAAATTATTTGTCTGTGGGTATACACACTGATTTGCAGGTACTAATGAAGGCCTATTCGGTTCCTGCTGGAGCTGGAGCTTACATGTGATTGTGAACTTCCTAGTATGGATGCTGGGAACTAAGGCCCTCTGGAAGAGCAGCATGTGCTCTTAATCAATGGATCATCCCTCCAGCTCCCTTATTTTCTTTTTGAGATGGCATCCTGGCTAAATTGTTCAGGCTGATCTTGACCTCAGAATCCTCATGTCTTGTATAGCTGGGATTACAAGCATATGTCTGAGTGCCCTGTTTTTTGAGTTTGTAGTTACTTTTCACTTCTTGCATGGTCATTGTGTTATATTGAAGTGACTTTTAGTTGGCAGTGACTTTGTTGAAGGGAATAGAGTTTGAATATAATTGGATAGTAAGAAATATGACTACGTGCTTCTTAAGTATTAATGTGACACTAGTGAAACTGAGTTAAACATGGTATAACTAGATTCAGGAAGTGACTTGGTCTAGCTTAATGAGCCTCCGCAGTTCTGCCCACCCTCTGTCCAGGCAGGCCAGAGGTTTTTCTCTGAATGTTTGCTTAGCTGCCTCTGTTTGGCGGACCCCAAGAATTCAATAGGAGAAGCCCCACTTGTGAAATCCTCATTCTCAAGCTTGGTGGGTGTAAACAAGCAATGGCAGTCTACAGAGGGCCTGAGTTCTTTGTAGTGGTTAAAACTATGGACTCTAGCTGGGCTTACTGGTTCACTGTGGAGGCTGAGATAGGATTGCTGTGAGTTCCAGACCAGCATGGGGCATAGTGCAGTGAGATGGCCTAGCAGGTGAAAAGCACTTCTGTTACAGTTCCTTTCAACCCCAGATGTGGGGACTCAGTATCTATAATCCCAGAGCTCCTATAACAAGATAAGAAGAAAGAATTGACCAGGAACTCAGTTATACAGCACAGCAGCAGAAATAAGACCCTCCTTCAAAAAAACAAGATATCAGGAGAGAACCACCTCCTCAGCTTTGTCCTCTGACCTCTATATACCATGGGATAGGCTTACCTGTTAATACATTAGTTCTGACAAGAAGTGTTCTTAACCTGTACAGCATTCCTAAACTAGGTTGGTTGTTCCCGCACACAGCTAGTCTTCCTGCCTTGGCTTCAAGGGTAATAACAGTTGTCGTGTGTTACCACACCATGCTTTAAAAATAGTTTTGTGAGGGGGCTGGAGAGATGGCTCAGAGGTTAAGAGCATTGCCTGCTCTTCCAANNGCATACACACAGACAGAATATTATATACATAATAAATAAATATTTAAAAAAATAGTTTTGTGAGCAAATGATATTCATGAAGACTAAAAACCGGTTAATACCTATGGAGGGAGCTAGAGATTTAATTCTGACAGGCCTTGGGTTCACTCTCCAACAGCAAATAAATAGCAAAGGAAGTTTCACCACCTGGTTGTAGATACAGTGTATAAGAATACAGTGCTCATTCGGATGTGGTCATAGGCCAGATAGTTAATTCACTGGAAGTGATAGAAAAAAGAACAAAAAACCAGGAACTAGGGAGAAAGCAGAAACAGAACTGGTTGTTTGACTGGTGACCAGGCAGATAAGCCATTATCTAACCCTAATAGAAAAGGAAGGAATGTTATTATACTTAAAAGAACTCAGAATCCAGCATAATCCCAGTCCTTGGGAGGCTGAAGTAGGATTTTGAGCCTGCGGACAGCCTGGGGTACATAGTGAGACTCTGTCTCAATAGCTCGGAACCCTGACAGTTCAGAGTTAAATACTGGTGCTATCTCTGTGTTGATGATGTGTGTGTGTTTATGGGGTGTTTTTATGAGACCTAGTCTCACTATGTAACACAGGCTGGCCTTGAACTCTTGCTTCAGCCTTCTGTGTTGCAAGAACTTAGCCTGGGAGATGGAAGGTTTTGTATGTTTGGATTTTGAGACAGGAAATCATATAGCCCAGGCTGTCTTGAATTGTACATAGTCAAGATGACCTTGTTGAATTCCTGACCTTCCTGTCTCTACCTCCTAGTACTTAGAACTGGACTTGGTATGGTAGTGCCTGATTTTCCAACCTCCTCCCCTCCGCCCCAAAATGTGTGAATGTAGTATATGGGTGTAGTGTAGGTGCAAGTGGCAGGGGGAGGTACCCAAGCATGAAGTCCAAAGAACATTGTGTGTTCATCTATCGCACTCTGCATTATTCCTTTGAAGAAAGGTCTCTCCCTGAAAGAGAGTTCTCATTTTCCAGCTAGTCTGGCAGCCAGCAAGCCCCATCAATGCCCACTGCCCTGCCCCCAACTATACTGGTGTTACAGTGGCACATGAGATCTTGCCCAGCTTGTTACGGTATTAGAATCTAGGCTTAAGCCACAAAGCTGTGCAGTAAGTGCTTTTAGCCACTAAACAATCTCTCTGCTTTTTCTGTTCGTTTTTGAGGTAAGGTCTCATAATTTAGCCCAGGCTAACTGTAAACTCAAAGAACAGTTAAGGCTGATTTTGAACTCCTAATTCACCTGCCTCTACTTTCCACATTCTGAGATTAGGCCCAGAGGGGGCTGTGTGAACTAGCTGAGGTCAGCACAGCTGAGAGTGCTGCCAAGGCTGAGAAAAGGGTATGGTGACAGGATGGGTGGGAAGCTAGGTGCTGGGAGCCAAGCTGTGTGCTCTGCTCAATATTCCTAGAATTTAGTGCTGCACTGTCTTGGACTAAGTGCCTTTACTTATCATAGAGAAACCAAGGCAGGGAAAGCAGCAGCATTCGGCTTCTCAGCTGCAGGATTTGCTGGTGAGTCAGTGCCGTCCTGTCTCTGGGTACTTGATTGAAAAAGGCACCCTACCCTCTCAAACTTGCCATTCTTCCTCCATGAAAGAAAAAAAATTCATTAACAAAAATTATTTCTTAAACCTGACCTTCCAGAAAGCTATACCAAGGGGTGTTAGTCTTCTTAAACCTCTTGGGTTCTTTTGGTTTTTACAGAGCAAATTTCTTAATTTATTATATTATTACTTTAAAAAATTAGCAATCCAAATTCCCCCTCCCTCCCCTCCTCCCACTCTTCNCTACATCTAGGTTGAGCAAGGTTTACATCCAAAGGGAATAGGATCCCAAGAAGCCGGTATATGCAGTAGAGACAAATCCCAGTGTCACTATCAGTGGCCCCTCAGTCTGCCCCAATTGTCAACCCCTTTCAAAGGGGCTTGGTTGTTCCCATGCTGATTCACTCCCAGTCCAGTTGGAGATGGTGAGCTACCATTAGCTGAAGCAAACTGTCTCAGTGGATGACCCCCTCCTGGTCTTGAATTCCTTGCTCATACTCTCACTCCTTCCACTCTTCAACTGGACCTTGGGAGCTCAGTCCAGTGCTCCAATGTGGGTCATTGCCTCTGTTCTGTTGTTGGACAAAGATTCTATGGTGATATTTAAGATAATCATCAATCTGACTACAGGGTTCTAGCCATAAACAAAGGGCATCGAGCCTATAGTTCATGATCCTAGAGAAACTAATAAGGTGAACCCAAAGAAAAACATATATAGACCCACCTGGAAATTGGATTCAGACAAAAATTTAAGAGCAGGGGGATAGGAAGAAGGGGAGAAGGAGGGTTGAGGAGAACTTGAAAGAATGGGATAGTCGAGATGAAGGAAGGACAGAGATGAGAGCAAGGAGATATCTTGATTGAGGAAGCCATTATGGAGTTAGCAAGAATTCAGGCTCTAGAAAAATGCCCAAGAACCCACAGGGATGAGCCCAACTAAGACCCTAAGAAATAGAGATGGTGTCTGAACAGAGCAAATGTTTTAAATGGAAGTGAGAAAACCAATAAGACTAAGAGAAGCTTCATAGAGGACTCCATCCCTATCTTTCTGTATGTTCTTAATCATTAAACTGGCTTTTGTTTGAAGACACATTCTCCTCTGCTACCTTATTTTTAGGTTCTGGGAATTGAACCTAGGGCCTCACACATGGTGGGCAAATGCCATACCATAAAGCTATATTTTAAAATTTTATTTACTACTGTGTGCATATGATGTGGGAGGTGGGGCAAACATGTTATGGAGCCCATTCTCTCCTTTCCTGTGTACATGGGGTCTTTGGACTGGACTCAGGTAGTCAGCTTGCATGGCAAGAACTTTTACTTTTGCATGCAAACCCATCTTACTAGCCCTTTTTCATTTTGAGACTGGGGTTTGCTAAATTTTGAAGGCTGACCTTAACTTTCCTCTAGCTCAGACAGAACTTGGATTTGTGATCAATCCCCCAGCTTTGCCAACCCCTCCACCCCAACTCCCCATGAAATAACTGAAATCTCAAGTGTGTGCTGCTAGGCCTGGCATATGCCGTTGTAAAATATATTTTAATGTAGTAGAAATTTTCATACATGTATACAGTGTATTTTAATTACCCTGCTTCTCCCCATCTCCAACTCTTCCAGACTTCTCAACCTTGTCCCTATCCTACCTCCCAGCCTGTCTTTTAAAAACTGTTTTGACTTCAATTTCAGATGCTTCCACTTGATAGTCATTACAATCTTAAGCCATGGTTTAGGGGCAGAAACCTTTATGTATTTTATATATATGTATAAACCTTTATTTTCCTACAGTAGGAGAGACAGGCACAGTGTTGCATACCAAAAATTCCAGCACTTGGGAAGTGGAGGTGGGAGGCTCAGGAGTGTGAGACCCTGTCTCAAATGGAAGTCAGCTATGGGTTGTTTGGGATTTTTTGTTGTTACTGCTGTTGTGAGTGTACTGTGTTTTGTCTTGTTGTTGTTGTTGTTATTAGATTGTTTTGAAATAGCGTCCCTACATAGGTCATGTGTTTCCCTACTTGCTGTATAGTCCAGCCTAGCCTCAAAATTGCCTTCTGCTTCCTCCTGAGAGCTAGAACTATAGGTATGTGCCACCATGGCCCAGTTTATTTTCAAAACAGCTAAACTTGGTTTTTGGGTGTTTCTTTTTTTTATGTTTTGAGGACTGGAGGAGTTGAGACAGGGTTTCTGTGTCACCCTGGCTCTCCTGGAACTCTTCTGTAGACCAGGCTGACCTCAAACTCAGAGCTCCACCTGCCTCTGCCTCCCAAGTGCTGGGCCTAAAGGCCTGCAGCACCACTGCCCAGCAGGCTCATTTTGTTTTTTTTTTATAAAAATAGGGTCTTTGGTGACCAGGAATTTGAACTATGTAGATCAGGCTAGACTGACTGTGAACTTGTTGCCATCCTCTTGCCCTTGCCTCCTGAATGCTGAGGTAACAGATGTATACCACCAGCCTAAGACTGCAGTTGTGTTATCTGCATTACCATTGGAGTCACAGACCCATGAGTGTCACTAATCTACCCTTCCTGAAACACTGTTCAGGTCCATGTGCCCTGGGGAGCTGTGTGGTAACAGGAGAATTATCTGAAGGACCAGCATGTGGAAGGGACTGAACTATCTGTAAGACTGGCCCAAAAGCCCAAAAAAAGGAAGACCCTTGCCTTCCTTCTAAGTGGTCACTGTATAGCTCTTTCCTGCCTCTTGTTTCCCTTGGTGTGTGGTGTTTGTATGTGAATGTTTGTGTGTGCATGAAGTGTCTGTGGAGGCAGTGATCTTTCCATTTCATGTACAACCTTGTAAGGCAGAGTCTCGTAAAGCCTGGCACTCACCAGGTAGCCTGACTGGCTAGTGAGCTTCTCTTCTATACTCACATGCCGGTGCTGCTGCTTCTGTAGGGAAGTGTTGTTTGTTGCTGGTGCAGCTTGCTGGAGCTAATTTTCTTTTTCTTTAAAATTTATTTGGTTTTTTAAATTAACCAGTTAATTTATTTTTATTTCTGTGTGTTGTTTTGCTGTCTGTATTGTTTTATGTCTGTATGAGGGTGTCAGGTTCCCTGGAACTGAAGTTACAAGTAGGTGTGAGCTGCCATTGGGTGCTTGTTGGGGACTGCGGACCACCAGACCCTGAATTTCTTGTAAACAGCTTGTTTTCTTCTACTCTGAGCTGTCTGCAGCTGCTCTCAGCGTGAGACCGGGATGGCAGGCTGGTGAGTCTGCAGCTGAAAGATCCCGAGAGCTGGGGCGTGGCCAGAGCCCTATATAACCTGCCCCTGAGCACAATAAATGGACATTTTTGGCATTCTTGTCTCAAGGATGTCCCCATGGCCCCATCTGTCTGTCTCTGTCTATGTGTGTATGTTTTTAAATTTTCAGCCTAGTTCCCATAGTGCATAGCAAGTAGAGCATGGAACAGAACCAGTGTAGTTTTACAAAGGGAAGCCCTCAGCGAGATGGCCCTCAGGAATGGTGAAGGTGGATCAAAGATGGGTATGTGTGTTATGTGTGTTTGAGTAAGTCTTTAAAGAGACAGAGTATAGACAGATTATAAGACACAAAAGGAAGGAATATGCACAGAGAATTTGGATTATGTATAGTGTTTTCTTTTGGTTTTGTGACTGGAGAAAAGACATTGGATTCTGGGAACTGCTAAAAAAGGTATCTTGACTTTAAATATGGGTCTAAGGATATATTGCTTTGGAAAAGAGTTCTGCTTTTGTTTCCACAGAAGATGAGAGCCTGTGGAATCATTCAAGGCTAATGTGGTTTGATTCACCAAGACCCTCAGAAATGTCACTGGGAAAACCCCCAAAGATACAGCACCCCCAATGAGCAGGAAGTAGTCTAGAGAATGATGCCCAAATTCCTTAAATGATTGATTACTGGAGGACATGGGGCTCAGGAACCTGTCCACCATTGTGGGCCCAAGGAGCAGAGGGAGCTCGGGCCCCTTCTGTGATTATCCCAAGTGTGAGCCTGCTTCCCAGAGTCCCCGCAAGCGGAGAGGCAGCTGTTCAGACCCCGCTGGGGTCTGAGAAGGAGGCTGCGGTTCCCAGCTCTGCATGCCCAGGAGTTTGTGGCGGGATTGAGCATGCCTCCCAGCAGTGCAAGACATGTCGCTCCAGCCCAGTTGGTGCCTGGCCTGGTGGAGCTGTCCTGGCCGAGAGAAGCTTTGGGACAGTGACTGTGTTTGCTAGGGCATTTCCAATTAATTGCTATCATATTTGTTCCATGCCCATAATTATATAGAAAAGAGTGATGTGTTGGGAACTGTGGACCCCCAGACCCTGAATTTCTTGTAAACAATTTGTTTTCCTCTGCTCTGAGCAGTCTGCAGCTACTCTGAGCACGAGACCCGGATGGCAGGCTTGTGGGTTTGCAGCTGAAAGATCCCAAGAGCTGGGGCGTGGCCAGAGCCCTATATAACCTGCCCCTGAGCACAATAAAGTGGGCATTCGTGGCACTGTTGTATCAAGGATGACCCATGTCCCCATGTCTCTGTCTCTGTATGTGTGTTTTTAAGTCTCCAGCTTAGTTCCCAGCTTGCGTACAGTCCCGTAGTGCAGGCACTACAGGTGCTGGGAATTAAACTTGGGTCCTCTGGAAGAGCAACCAGTGCTCTTAATAACCACTGAGCCATCTCCAGCCCCCATTTGTTTGGTTTTAATTGTTTGTGTGTGATTTTGCTGGGGAGGGGACTTGTGTTTTGAGGTAATCTTATTTGACTCAGACTGGCCTGAACTCACTATATAGCTCAGGCTAGCTTTGAACTTATAGCAGTCCTCCTGCCTCAGCCCTTTGCATGTCTTTATTTTTTTTATTGGAAAGGCTCTAAATCAGGGTGGCTTGGATTATAATACTCATAATTAACAGTTTTTCTTTTCCTGAAAAACTCAATATATCAGTGATCTGCAGTTCAGAAATAATGGCATTTGCTAAATTTTTGGTGACTAAAGCTTGGTGTGGTGGACATGTCTGTGATCACAGCACTTGGGAGACTGAGCTAAGAGGCTTGCTACAAATTCAAGGCTAGCTTAGGCTATATAGTTTAAGGCTAGCCTGGGCTACACAGTGAATTCAAGGTCTGCCTTGGCTATGTAGTGAGAACTTCTCTCAAAAACAGAGCCCTGGAGAGTCTTAACATGTGTAGGCATCTTCACATCTCCTGCGTGAGTACCCATATGGAAGTCCTGCTGACCTGCCTCTTCTGCCTGTGTGTTAGGTTCCAGAGCACCGTGCAGGTGAGCAAGCTGCAAGACCTCATCCACCGCAGCAAGATGGCCAGGTGCAGAGGACGGTTTGTCTGCCCAGTGATCCTGTTCAAAGGCAAGGTAAGGCCCACCCATAGCTTCATTTGCTGTTCCCTGTCCTTGGGTCACTGACTTCATGTAAAATTGTAGATCCTTTTTCTTCTCTAACAGCCAAAGGCAGGATAGTTGGTTGTTGGACACCTGGCACTGTGGGAAACAGGCCAGAGAAATATACCATTTCCAACTGAAAGAGATTTTCAGATAGGGAAGGGATGGAACACCAGAGCCTTCCTACCTCCCTAACCCATGCTATAGAGCTAGACTAAGTCAGAACCTGGCACTTTGCCTGCATGTGGCTCAGTTTATTCCACAAGCCTACATCATTGGTTTACAGAGTACATTAAATCAGATAATATTATGCTGTTTGTTCCTTCTTTCAGTCCCGTGATTAGCCAGGTACTATTGAATGTGTACTTTGTGCCAGGCAGTATCTCAGAACTTGAAATATATCATCCTGTAAAGGAGACAAAAGTCCCGATCCTTGCAGTTCATGTGTTCAACAGGACTGTTAGGGTAGCTTCATAATGTGGTTTCATTTACCTGTCTTACTGTCTGTTGGTTCAGAGTGGCAAACAACTTGATCAAGTTTACACAGCGAGAGAACTAGATTTGAGTCAGGCATGGCAGTGCACACTTGTAATCCCAATACTTGGAAGGTAGAGGCAAGAGAATCAAGGAGTTTAGGGACAACCTGGACTCCATAAGTCCTTGTGTCTTACACAGAAGAATGAGAAATACATTTATCCTGACTTCTGATGTGGACTTGTGAATGCATCAGTGCGGGGTCATTGACATAATTTCAGCTCTAAACTTAAGCAAAGACCTGGGTGGAGCTTTGTCATTTGGGAAATACCAAGCAATTCATGATTTTCTCTTTTTTAAAGTCAGGGTTTTGTTCAGTAGCCCAGGCTCTCCTTTAAACTGATAGCATTCTTTCTGCCTCACCCTCCCTGAGTTCTGGGATACCCTTTAAGCTTCCATCAGAGTTCACCTCCTGCCTCCTCCCATGACCATTCTTAGCCTCATGCTTTATGAATGTGGGAAGTTGAAATTCTTCAATAGTTAAGACTTTTCAGACCTAGCCTATTAAGGGATTGTGAAATACTAGCAAGTAAATTCCCTTGACTTGTCAGGTTTATGAAGCAAGGGGGAAGAAAACTAAAAACAGTCCTGCTACTTTAGCCTCCTAAGTGCAGGGATTACAGACCCTGTTAGGCATTATTTAATGTCTAAGAATGTGGGGCCTGTGTGCACACACGTGCTTGGAAGCTAAGGGTCAAGATTGGGTGTCATTCTCTCAATCCCTGTCACCTTACTTTTGAGCCAGTCCTCTCTCATGAACCTGGAGTAACCCCATTCAGTGGTGCTTCATGACCAGTCAGCTCTACCCTTGTGCTGCTGTCTCTGCTTCCTAGCTCTAGGATTATATATGTGTACTGCCACGCCTGGCTTTTTATGTGGGTGTTGGTGACCCAAACGCAAGCTCTCATGGTTGCATAACAGGTGTTTTACCAACTAATTTTACTTTGAGACAGGATCTCACTTTGTAGCTTAGACTGACCTTAACCCCCCCGAATCCTCCAGAATCCAACTCCAAAGGAGGGAGATTCCCAAAGATTTCAAGCCTGTGCTGCCATACCCAACAGTTGACAGTTTAATCTGAATTTTGGACGCTGTTAGATCCAGGAAGTATTAGGTAGCCCCCACCATAGTTCATTCTGCTTAGACCAGCAGGAAATTCAACCCTAGCCATTCTCCATGGGCTTCTGGAACAGAGACTAGAAGCAGAGATTGGTATAAAAATGCTATCCTGGAAGCAATAGTGGTCTCCTGACGGGGTCCCAAGAGACAGGGAAGCAGATAATGCAAACAGGCCACATCTCCAGGAATGCACCCAGCTTGCCCCAGATGATACCCAGCTACTTACGTTTTTGCCTGCTCTCACCCCCAGCAAGAGCCAGACAGTTGACCTAGTCTGCACCCATTTCATGCAGCAGCCAACTCTTTACTTCTTTTACCTTATGTGAGGACCCTACAGTAGACAGTATTTTGTAATCTTTCAGAAATCTACTTTATACTGCCAGATTGTGTCACACATTTAGACACATTCAGAAAGGAACTTTAATTGCTCTGTCATCTTACATCCTCTCTTTTTTCTTAATGCAGTGGGGGCAGTTCTCCTAGCCTTCAGTCTAGATTGGCTGGCTTCTGTGTCATTCAACATCTCCCATTTCCCACCACCCCCAATACACTACTGGATTTCAACACACTATTTAAAGACATAGTCTTAAAATTAAATAATGAAGTTTAAAGGCCAGCAGGATGGCTCAGTGGGTAAAGGTACCCACTATACAAGCCTGGCCACCTAACTTTGATCTTCAGAATCACATAAAGGTGGGCGGAGAGAACTAACTAAACAAAGTTGTACTCTGATGCACACTGTGGCCTGAGTACCGACACACATCATGCAGATGTACAAATACAGTCTTTGAAAAGAAAGATACTATTGCTTGGCTTTTAGAATTCCAACTCTAAAATGATCCCTTCCATGATGAAGAAAGTAAAAGAATATTTAAGCAAGGCAGTGGGGTAAATTTAGAGCACTATCCTAGCATGTACATAGTACTGGTTTCTACTTCTCATAGTCCAAATTTTAATAGCTACTATGTTGCCTTGGTAATTTGGAGGTTTTTTTTTTTGAGGCACTGTCTCTATGTAGCCCTGGCTGTCCCATAGAACTTGGCTATGTAGACCAGGCTTACTCTTTTTTGTTTGTTTGTTTTTGTTTCGTTTTTTCCTTTATTTATTAAAAATTCCCACCTCCTCCCATTTCCCTCCC
>LOEQ01002045.1:138936-151347 GCA_001685075.1 Bramus lutescens | reverse complement strand
TCCTGCCTGGCCAATCAGCGTTTTATTAAAATACATGATTGACAGAATACAGATTCTCCCACACCAAGACACTACAAATTCAAGGTCAAGCCTGTTCTATGTTGTCCACTCCAGGCCAGGTGAGACCCTGTTTTAACAGAAGGTGAGGAGTAGGGTAGAGAATTAATTTGGTTGATATTCCCAGTGTGTTAAGGAAAACATACTTACCAAAACTGAGCAGAAAAGATGGCATAAAGATCGTTCTGAACTTTTCCCCAAAATTTTTATGTACTTTATCTGGTGATTTTATGAGTCAGGAGGAGGGTACAGGGACAATCCAAAAAAAAAATAGCCAGACACAGCCATAAGGGGTAAAGGGGCAGAAGCACTTTTTAGTTAACATACTTGTGTTCTTGAGGTTTTTTTCATATCTATATCACTTTACAAAATTGCTGTTATTGAAAGTCATACCTTTTATAGAAAGTGAAAGAAAAAGAAAATTGTGGTGTTGGATCAATGGTGACCACTGATTATATGCAATCCATGGATCATGACTATAGGTCTGGGTTTCTGAAGTCTATACCAAGTGGGGAAAAGCAGTCATAACTTTTACCTTTTAGGACTGTCACTTGAGTCCTGTGAGGACTTCAAGGCTCATACAGGGACTAAAGATAGTATCAGTTTAACTTATAATGTAGACGGGCAGTGCTTCCAACTCTTCCTTCAGGGTGTGTGAGAATAGATGGGGCCAAACTACCCACACAAGATTGGTTTGTATCCTTTGGAGGAGCGAATTGTTGCCATCCCCTGCTTTGTCCTTACTAGGTTCAGAAGATTGTTGAAGTAATGACATCAGGCACAGCCCTGGTACCAAGTTTGTTTTAATTTTGTCAGTTTCTCACAAAAACTGTGTATGCATCATGGGCTTTGTCAGAAGTTGATCTAGCAAGTCAGGATGTGAGAAAGCAGATCACTTCATGGTGCCCTAGGAGATAATTGGTGTCTCCTTTTAGCCCAGGCTCATAAGCTCAAGGCCCTTGCCTGGTAGTTATAGCTGTTCTCTCTCCTGGTGAGGCACCCTAAAATAGGCTGAAGTATTATGAAGATTATCTCCTGACTTCTCAATCATTATTGAGCCTGGGGGATTAGTATAAAATAAAAGCCAAATTGGGCATATGTGATTGTGGAGAGAAAAGTGGGGACCAAAGACCCTCATTTTGCTTTGAAGCAAGCCTAAAGGTTGTTGTAGAGTTCCCTGAGTATTCAGCCTCTGGTCTCTCACAAAATTAAGGGCTCTCACTGGACTTGGTGTACCAAACCCATGTGCCTGCTGAAGTCTGCACATGGCATTACCTGGGGAGCTCAGAGTAATTCTAAGAAACTATTCCCTCTGCATTTGCTTTCCCCTGCCCGGTGACTTTATGTCACAGGGGCCCACTCAGCAAAATGACTGTGTTCATCCCACAAAGGCAGGCTGTAGCCCAGGGGCAAGCCTCCTCTCTGACCAAGACAGCTTGGCTGCTGCAGAACAAGATATTGCCTGTGTCTGTCATGGTGGTGCACTTAGGAGGTAGAGGCAGGTTTGGATTCAAGGTCTAAATAGCCAGTCCCAGGACAGCCAGACCTACATAGACCCTGCTCAGAAAAACAAAACAAAAAGCTGGTTGACTAAGTCAAGAGGTTGACACTAAGAATTCCTGTCACAAGAGCAGTATAGTGCCAGTTATGTATTGCCATTTGAATGTCACAGATACCCAAACAGCTGTGCAACTGACTATACTGTTTTATATGTATTACTGTATTTCACCTAAAACCACCATCCCACAAGTAGGAAAAACAGGGCTTAGTGACATTCACCAACTTATTCCCAGTCATAGGTGTGGGTAAAACCATACTTTAAGTTGGGTCTGCTTCCAAAGCCTCTTCTCTGCACAGTTCCTCCCTCTGTTTCTGAGGAAGTTTGAATGATGAAGAAGGTGCCCTCCACCTGCTGGGTTGACAGTAGTGATGTCTACTGAGCACATGTCAGCTTGCAGGCACTGCTCATGCCTCTCTGGAGTAAGGATATGCAGTCCTCTCCGAAACCTGTAGATGGGGATTGCTACCCCCATTTCGAAGATGCTGCCTCAGCTTCTGCAAGAAAGTGAACTCCTGCTGTGAGCACTGCCTTTGTCTGCTGGGATTGGTACTAGAAACTTGTAGGATAAAGGGACCTGCAGTGAGGGAGGTCCCTCTAGTGACCAGGGAACACAGATAGTGCAAGGACAGTTGGAACCTTGTATAGTTGGAAATGGTGGTGCTCAGGAGCTTTCAGTCAGCCTCAGCCTGCCCAGGGCCACAGTGCAGAAAGCCTCGTGAGCTCATGGCTCCTGAGTTCTCCAGCACCTAGAGTCAAAGGTGGCTATGGAGCTGTTGAGCAGGACAGGAAGTGCTAATAATGTGCCATAACGTTGCCTTCTTTTCCAGGCTGTGAATTCTTCAAGGAATATAAGGATCGGGATTACATGGCTGAAGGGCTCATATTTAACTGGAAGCAGGTATGAATTAACAACATTTAACCATGTTTCTTTTTAGCAGGAGACCCTTTTCTTTATTCTTCTTGCCTGAATTCGTCTCGCTATTTCTTTCTCTTCCTCTGCTGCTTGTATGTGTGTGTGTTAATATCTCACTGCACACCCTTTCTGCTCCCTTTTTCATGACTGCCTCTCCATAAAAGAAAGTCTTCAAAGCCAAATTAGGGAACGATTAGCCTTCCTCTTCTTCCACTCTGTGAAGACTGGAAGCGGCATTTCTTCAAATAGGAGATCATGCACAGGGAGTCTCCAGAGGCTGTGCATGGCTTGCTCTTGCTTCTTGCAGCTCAGATACTTCAGTGTCTGACAGATAAACTCCATTCAGCTATGGTGACCTGGTCACTTTGCTTTTAAGCTATCCGTTCCAGAGTGCCCCAGGCATCTGGTCCAGAAGAGGCGAGCACTGTGGAGGGCTGTCCTACCTATGGTGGGTACAGCTCCAGGGTTGGGGCCTGTTGTCGCCACAGCTACATCTGCTGGCCAATTACATCTCACAGTGTCATTCTGTTCTCAGGACTATGTCGATGCCCCATTGAACATCCCTGACTTCCTGACTCACTCTCTGAACATTGACTGGAGCCAGTATCAGGTGAGGGCCTGATCATGCAGGCAGGATGAGGGGATGGTGTAACCAAGGGACCCTGTTGTCCATCCTTTGAGACCTTGTGCGAATGTTGTAGTATTCTGACATCCTACAGCCCAGACAAAGAGAAACTGCTTGCTTATTGAACTGTCTTTCTATTTGTGTGTGTGTGTGTGTGTGTGTGTGTGTGTGTGTGTGTGTTTGTTTTTGGGGGGGGTTCTTTTTTTTTTTAAAGACAAGGTCTCACTGTATAGCCCAGGTTGACCTAGAACTATGTAGACCATCAGACCAGCCTTGAACTCAGAGATCCTCCTGAGTAGGATTATAGGTGTGCACCATCGTATACATCATGTACGTCTTTCCTTATTTGCTCCAGACCCAGAGAGTCAGTCTTCCGAATGTAACTCAATGGTTTGTGTTCACCAGGGGGATCTGTTTCCAGGGAACTTCACAAAGTCTGCTCTTCCACATCTGCGCTTAGCAGCTTTTCATTTTTCTTTTTAATGGGTTCTGTTAGAGGAAGTGCAGAGCTGCCTGACCTCATTTGACTGCAGAAACCTGAAAGATAGAGCTGGCACTCCACACTGTTTAACCCTCACAAGCTGACAGCTGCTGGGAGTCTCCCTTGCAGCCTGCCCCTTCTCAGCTTCCTCCTGTCTGGCTGACACCTTGTCCTTCAGGATTGGCTCTGTGTCCACTTCAGGAAGACTTTATTGATTTGCCTCCTTTCCCCATCCCTGACGGTTGGATGTCTGCATCTACCTTCCCATTAACCCCCTGGGTGTATCTATCATGGAATTTTCCACTGAGCTATAGTTACTGGTTTAGAGATCTGCTTCTGTGAGCTCCATGAGGACAGAGAACCCACGCTTGTGTATCTCCTCAGCACCCCCTGCTCATAAAGCCAGGTGTTGGGGTACATGCCTGTCATCCTTTACTCAGGATCATTGCAAGTTTGAGGCCAGCCTGAGCTACTTAACAGATCCTGTCTCAAAACCTATCCACCCCATTCCCTGAAGAGAGAAAGAGGGGAGAGAGGGCAGGGAAGGACAGCTAAGCCTGTGATTATCAAAAGTATCCTGCCTCCCTACCATTTTCATTTGTGCCCTGCATTGTACAACTCCCACACAGCCTTAAGGTTTCCTTTTCTCAGACCTGGCCTGCCTCTTAGGCAACGGGAGGCCCCATTCTCTTATGTGATACCCCGGAAGTTTGTAAAGGCAAGGACTGGATTTGTCTTAACCCAATTCTCTTCCTACCATGTAGATTCCAGGGAATTGAACTCAAGTCATGAGGTTTGGTGGCAAATGCCTCTACCTACCATTCCACCTCGCCAGCAGGGATTTATCTTATCTCTGAATAGCCTTAATAACAGCTTAGATGCCCAGGCAGCTATCTGGGTACATGCAGGGGGGGAAATGTCAGGTATCTCCTAAATAAGTGTTACTATAAGAGCGTCATCAGAGAGGGAAAGCAGGCTGGTGCTCTTCATTGTAATCTGAAGACGTAGGTTTGTGGGGTCCTGTTTCCTGGGCTATGATTTCACAGGTTAAATAGCCAAGTGGAGACTGTACACTCCTCAGTTTGTGTACTGAGCTCTCAGGTGACCTCTACCCTAAGCTGCCCTTCTGGTCTCTCTGGAGCTGCCTGTTTTCCTTAATGCAGGTGCCAAATGGATCTGATGAACTACTCACCAAATGGGGTGTCAGGAGGGGGCGGTGTATGTTGGTCCTGCCAAGGCTGTCTCTAGGGAGAAGTAAGACCTCTGCTAAGTAGTTGGAGATGCTGCAATTGGGCTCCTTGGCTTTGAACAGAGCTTGCCTTTTCCTGAGTTGTGAGTGTTCTCTGAGAAGGCATGCTGGAGTGCCTTCACAGCAGTGAGAAGCCGACCACTAATTAGCTGGCTGCAGAGCACGAACGCCGATGTGATTCCAGGCATGCTGGTGGCAGGGTGGACATGTCAAAGGAATACTTCCTTGAATAAAGCAGTCATGCCAGTTTGTCTCACTTTGTCTCTTCATGTCATCTTCAGCCAAGGGTGCACTCTGCCCTCTCTACATGTTAACTTTGGGGTCCCAGATTCCTTTATACTTTACCTCACCGGATGATGAACTCTCTTGTTCACTCCACTTTACACTCACTTTGCTCTGCTCCTAGAGGCTTTTTCATGGAGTGCATAGGATGAGCATTGGGCGGACCTAGGTTTTTAGCACACTGCTCACATTCAGTATCTCACATGTTTTGTTTCCTACTCTCCTGTAAATCTTAGAGTCTAGTGGTGCCAGACCCATCCTTCAGCCCAGCTGTGCGGTTTGGGCCTTCCCAGTGAAGCCCTCTCCATGGATAACTAGACCCAACCCTGGGAACATGCTGTCTCTTTCTGATCAAAGTCTCCTTTAGATCTGCACACTTGGCACTCTGCAGAGCCCCAGACCTTGGTCCCTCCCCTCCCCTTGCTGCTGCTATCTTTACTAGCAAGCCTAACCTGAGTCTTTATGCTCCATGGCTCCTGTCCTCACTCTGCAGAAGCTCAGCTCAGAGGAAACCTCTTGGCAATAGTGTGTCAGACATGTTGAGCCAGCTGCGTAAAGAGACCCTCATGCGCCTGCTGGTAATGGCTTTATTAGCACAATGCTGCAGCAGGTCTCTGGAGCTGCTAAAAGTGGGTCAGAACTCTCTGGAGGCGTGGGAGGGTCAGGTAAATGAGTCTGCTTTAAATTCCTGGGAAAACCATTGCAATTACAGGTGCCGTGTTCCCCTCCCCCCCGGGAAGTGCTCTCTCGTTAGCATGCGCCACCCTCTCTGCACAGCCCACAACGCTGATAGGCAGTTGTGTCCTAAGAGAGCTGAGGCTGTCCCTAGCCAGGGAAAAAGGCTCTGCAGAACTGGGTCAGGCCCCTCTATGGAATTCAGATTGGGAGTGGGCTGCTCCAGAGTACCAGGTCTAGCCCTCTCACTTGGCTAGAAGAGATTCTTAGCAGCATTATATATTTCCTGACTCCCACCTAATGAGCATCTTACTAAAATAAAACAAAGTGTCTGCTAAGTATACTGTATATATCACTTGTCAAAAGACAGTGTGAGGCCAGGAGGTGGTAGTACATACGTATAATCCCACCAGTCGAGAGGCAGAAGCAGAAAGATAGTGAGTTTCAGCCCAACCTAGGCTAATATAGGAAGATAATCAATCACTAAAAAGGGAAAGGGGGCCAGCCAGGTGGCTCAGTATGTAAAGGTGGCTGCTGCCAAGCTTTACACCCTGAATTTTGATCCCCTGAACCCATGCAAAGTGGAGGAGGGGGAAGGCCCTCAAAAATTCTCCTCTGAACTTTCACACATAGCCATGACAGGAATGCATCTTGTTGTTGTTTAGTATGTATGGGTGTTTTGCCTGCATGTGTGTCTGTGCATCACTGTGTGCAGTACCTATGGAGGCCAGAAGATAACAGATCCCCTGGAACCCCCTCAGGACTGCAATTACAGATATGGGTACAGGAAATTGAACCCTGTTCCTCTATAAGAATGTTCTTAGCCATTGAGCTGTCTTTTCTACACATGCATGCACGCACACACGTTAAACAGTGACAAAAAAGATAGCATGCAGTGAGCAGCAATAAAGGTAAATGAAACAACGATTGAGAAAGTTAGTGTTTGTGTTGGTTTCCATGGTGTGGTAAATGAAAGAATGACTCTTACATGGCTGTTTGGAAACAGTATCTACCCTGGGCCCCTGCACTTAGAAGCTGTTGGCATGAGGTTGCTTAAGAACACCTGCTAGAGGCGTCTATCCCTCACTCTCCAGCACACTGAGTAAAGGAGGGTGGGTGATGGATACAAGCAGAGCTCTTGGAGCTGAGCAACCAAGAGCCTTGTTTACTTGCTGCCCCAAAATCATGCTTGGCACTATATGTAAGTTTGAGATAGGGCTTCATATACCAGGCTGGTATAGCTGAGGTTGGCCTTGAATTCCTAATCCTCCTGCCTAGGCCTCCTAAGAACTGAGGTTACAAAGGGCATATCATCACACCTGGCAACATTTTTGTTAGATTTTGGTGCTAGGATGGACCTGGCATTTCTTAAATGCAAAAGCATGTGCTCTACCACCAACCTACACCCCCTCTGGCATTTGTATTTGTTTGGGAATTTTTGAGACTCAGTATGTAGCTAAGACTGGCCTCAACTCATGTTCCTCTTTCCTCTAAGTCCTAGTTAATATTTATTTCTCGATCTTTCTCTTGTCCAGAGTTGGGATCTGGTGCAACAAACACAAAACTACCTGAAACTGCTGCTTTCCATTGTTAACAGTGATGGTGAGTCTTAGGATCCCAAGCCTGTGAAATGCTGGTCAGGAATGTAGGATTAGGTCTCTGAGAATCCCCTGAGCCAAGAGACTTTTCAGGCTGGATTCCTTCCCAGGAGTATGCTGATGAGATGTCTGTGTGTGTGGGAAAAAGCACTTGCTGCACAAGCTTGATAAATTGGGTCTGATGCCCAGGACCATGGTGGAAGAGAACCAATTTCCACAAGTTGTTCTCTGATCTTGGCCTGTGCACTCTTATGTGCACACAAACACAATAAGAAATACAGTTAAAAACAGAACTTCAACTAGAAGAAATATGAGAAACCACACTAGGTACTTCACCCATATCTAGGATGAGATTAGGGAATAGCCTTGGACAGGTGGCCTGGGGAAGAGGACACTAAGTTGGCCTGGAGGCCTTTTCATCAACCCCTGTCTGGGTCTCTCATTTGGTGTTCCTGTTCTGCCACAGATGACAGCGGGCTGCTGGTACACTGTATCTCAGGCTGGGATCGGACCCCTCTTTTCATCTCTCTTCTACGCCTTTCCTTATGGGCTGTGAGTATGAATAAATGTCTTGGAGTCAGGAAACATGCAGAGACCATCTTAGGCTTTACCCTTTGGTGTCTTAATTATTATCTCCAAGATGCAGAGATGCTGTAGGGTGAGGGCACACTCTGCAGGTGTCATGTTTAACCCTGTTCTTGGTCAGCGGGCATAGTCACCCAGTCTATGGTGTGTTTTGCTCCTGGGGCAAGGAGGTCTATACTAAGACTTTTCTGATCATGCCACCTTTGGTCTCTCCCAGGATGGGCTAATCCACACGTCTCTGAAGCCTGCTGAGATCCTCTACCTGACTGTGGCCTATGACTGGTTCCTCTTTGGGTAAGTTTTCAAGGAACACCAGCCTTTGAGGTGTATGTGCATGGTATTTTTTATGGGGAACAGAGATAAGAAAACAGTTGGCTCCCTTTGGAAAAGATAAGAAATGTTGGCAGGCTTCATCTGATGCATTAGTGCCAAAGACTGGTCTGTCTCTGGTGCACAAGCCTCCTACAGCCCCGTGTTACACCCTTTGACTCCTCACTCTTCTTTTTCAGGCACATGTTGGTAGACAGGCTCAGCAAAGGAGAGGAGGTAAGTACACCTCATAGACCTATACCACACCCTAAGACAAAATGATGTTCATTTTGGTTGCCATGCTGTAGAGGCAGTTTCTCGACCCAGGATACTTGGATGAGGTCACCATCTTATTCCCTCAGGCAGCATTTGGGAGCAGAGGGGAAGCAAGAGCACAGAGCCCCGTGTGAACCTCAGACTCCCTTTGTACCGTAGAAAAAGTTCTGGTCACAGCTGCTGTGATCTTTTAAGTTAATGGTCTTCCTTTCTGCACTTGGCTCTGGAACCAATGTATAGGGTGCTTTCCATGACCCCATGCTCAGGGCTGAAACATGGAGCGCTACTATCTTCAGTCCTGCCATACACAGAATCCCTTCCCTTTCCCAAGGTATTGTGTGCACCCATGGTCCTGCCCACTTCTCATCTGTAGGCTGCCTCTAGGTCCATTTTTGTCCCTCCTCTTCAGTGTGGTCAAATTCCTCTGCCATCTCCACATCTTTGTCTGCTTTTCGTGGTTTCCCCAGCATCAGATCTTAAATTGGGCGCGCGCGCGCGTGTGTGTGTGTGTGTGTGTGTGTGTGTGTGTGTGGTGTGTGTGTGTGTACTTGTCCTGCTTATTGCCTAGGTAACCTTGAGCAGCATAACCTTGAGTCTCCTGGTGCCTGGGCTGAGTCCCACCCTTCAGTCCCTCAATGTATGCAAAGGTCTCTGAGACTGGAGGGTTGGGCTTTACCTCCCTAGACTACAGAAACCTCTATAACACAACAAGCTAAAAACAGCTATTATGTGCCTCTTTATCCTGTCTTCTGCTTTGAGGTTCCCTGGATATATTAGCACATTAAAGGCTGAAGAGTCTGATGGAACACCTGTGTCATTTTATATAATAGAGCATTTTCATACGAGATCTGAGCAACCCTCTGCCTGGTTTTTTGTTTTGTTTTGTTTTTTGTTTGTTTGTTTTTGGAGGGACTCTTACAGGGCCCTGTGGGAATGTGTGGGTGTTTCCCTGTATCTCATGGGTTGCATCTTTGGGGATCACTGGTGTGTTATGTAGGCTAAATAGACTGAAGCCTCTGGACTAGGGCACTGGCTGGGATTTACTCATGGGAATGGGCTTGCTGCCAGAATCAGCACCTCCTACCTGTACTTACTCACAGCAAAGACCAGGGCCTCACAGGACCTGAGCACAGCAGACTCTGAACTAGTCCATGGCTGCCCTACACAAGTTCTGATCCTGTGTCAGATAATGTAACCCCACCCCATGGAATGTATTTCCACATCTGCCTTATCCACTAATCCCCATGCCCAAGATACTAGCCCTCCCAGCTGTCCTTCCCTGTCAGTGGCTCTCCTTGGGTTTAGTGGAAGTGGGAAGCTACTGTTACCTCCTCTTTGTAAAGATTAAAAACATGTATGTTGAAGTTTTGAAAGCTCTACATTGGACTTCTGTGTCCTCAAGAAAGGAGCACATTCCTTCCTTCCCTACCCCATCTCATGGGCACTTGCCCACCCCTGCTGAGCCCTCTCTTTGACCCACATCAATCATAAACCCAGAAGATGGAAGATGCAGCAGGGTCCCCAAAGCAGGTCATTCTCTGTAAGAGGGATTAACCAGAGAAGCCAGCAGCCCAGTTCTGAATGTTCCACTATGTAGTGATATTTCATTTTATTTTAATAAATATGAATAAAGCTTGCCTGAAGATCAGAGAGTAAAACAGCCACACTGCTCAGCCATACAGACCAGGCAGTGGTGGCACACACCTTTAATTCCAGTAACCACACTAGTTTGCCATAAAAACCAGGCATTAGTAGTACACACCTTTAATCCCACCACTAGAGAGGAATATAAAATGGGAGGAAGACAGTTTTCAGACACAGTCTCATTCTGAGGATTCTTGGAGGCAGGATTGCCATTTTTGGACTGAGGTAGAGGTAAGAGCAAGTGGCTGGCTGCTTTGCTTTTCTGGTCTTCAGATTGAATCCCATATCTGTCTCTGGATTTTATTAATCGTGCTACACTGCTGTCTCCATCTTTCCACTGGGGAAGGCTAGCTTCTCACTGTGTTCTGATTTTTCTCGCTCCTTCAGATTTTCTTCTTTTGCTTCAATTTTTTGAAGCATATCACCTCCGAAGAGTTCTGCCTGAAGACCCAGAGGTAAGTGGAGACCAAAGCACTCAGGGGAACTCCTCCGCAGTAGGCTATTTATCCCAGCCCTGCACAAATGTCCATGTTGAGGACCTAAGTGAACAGGAAATGGATGGTTTGATGAAGAACTGTGATGCTGTAGGAAGAAACAAGCCTGTGGACAGGACTCCTCACTTCTCACAGCCTTGAGCTGATGCTCATCATTCTTGGATCCTATAGAAGGCCAAATGTGCTGGGATTTAGCTCAGTAGTAGAGTGCTCGCCTACCATGTTCCAGTCCCTGCATTCAATCTTTGGTACCATAAAAAAGAAAAAACTCAGAATATGACCCCATAGAAACTGAATCATACTCAGCTGGGCATCATGGTGCACACTTTATCCCAGCGTCTGGCAGGCAGATCTGAGTTCAGAGCCAGCCTGGTCATCTGCACAGTGAGCAGAAAACTGCTTTCAGCCTAAGAAAGTCTTGTATGTCTGGCAGTTACTCTGGGACTCCAGTGAGAACTTGGGTCCTATGAGTTGACTTGTCTTTCTACCAGACTTGCCAATTTTTGGGCCATGATTGAAAGGAAAAGCAGACTGTGTTGACCTTAGTCTAGTGCATGTGACAGGCAGAGCCAAGCTAGTAGATCCCAGAAGTAGGCCTGGTACTTGGCAGACTCTGTAGGTGGGACCCGTTCCATGTGGTGCCAGTAGTTGGAACTGTCCTGCAGGCTGGGCAGAGTCAAGAGGAGGTGACAGAGAAAACTCCAGCTGCAGCTCAAATTTCCTGCTTGGGGTTGTCATTCTAGGAGGAAGAGTTTGCCAACTCGGGATGCAGGCTTCACTCTGGAAGATATCTGCATGTTGAGTGAGTGTTGGCCCCTAACAGCCTTTACTTCTTCACTGTAGCTACCTGAGAATAGACCACATGGGGACCTGTTCTAGAAGCTTGTCCATCCAGCCATGTGGTGTGGAAAAGGTGGGAGACTGGTAGTGGGGAAGGTAACATGCTGACTTTCTGGCTGCTTTCAGGACGCAGAGACCGAGGCAGCACCACCAGCCTAGGCAGCGACTTCTCCCTGGTCTTGGAGAATTCACCAGGAGCCGTGGGGAGCTTCACCTATGAGGCTGTGGAACTTGTCCCGGCAGGAGCACCAACTCAGGCAGCTTGGTGAGGGGCCAGAGTGAGACAGTAAATTCACAGCTGTGGCCCAAGGCCACCAGCCCTAGGGAGCCAAGCTGTAGCCTCAGGAACAAAGGGGGCTCTGACAAAAGGCTTGAGAGCACAGCTTCATCCCCTGCTGTCTGTACTGGGCCTCAGAGCCCAGCCATCTGGTTGGTGAGGGACACTGCATGGTGGCCCAGGAGCATAAAGTGCCGGTGCTCCCAGTGGGACCAAGAAGCAACAGTGAGATGAGGAAAGAGAACCCTGTACAGTGTGCCAGGAGGTAGGGGACCAGCTTAGCGAAAGGAAGCAAAAGGTGTTGGGTACATACGATGGTAAGGGACCTGCTTTGAGGGTCCTCCCATGAGAATGTGGCAGGATCTGAGGCCTTAATGTCTTCCTCCTTAGACACACGGCAGAGTTTGTATAGCATTACAAGTTAGGGAATAGAGCAGTTAGTGCACACTAAGAATAATTTTCTTTTTTTTAAACACTTTTTTAATTATGTGTATTTATTATGTATACAATATTCTTCCTGTGTGTATGCCTGCAGGCCAGAAGAG
>LOEQ01002045.1:126624-138847 GCA_001685075.1 Bramus lutescens | reverse complement strand
ACCTTTGGAAGAGCAGGCAATGCTCTTAACCTCTGAGCCATCTATCCAGCCCCCCTAAGAATAATTTTCTAACATGTTCTGAGTCATAGGCCAGTGCAATTAGAATGCCTTAGAGTCCCAGCCGTTGTTGCCTGTGGCTTGGTCTGGGAGAGGACCAAGTGTTTGTGCCTCCTGGGTATGAAAGTTCCCACATAGACAAAGTGGCTCTGGAACCCAGCTGACAGCCTTGGTCTTCTGCCACAGGAGGAAGAGTCACTCATCCTCCCCACAAAGTATGCTCTGGAGCCGGCCACAACCCTCTGAGGACCGCCTGCCTTCCCACCATGGGCTGGCTGAAGCCAAGTCTTCCAGCTCTTCATCCTCAAACCATTCTGACCTTTTCAGGATGGGCAGCAGTCCTCTTGAGGTCCCCAAACCCAGGTGAGGAACCCCAAGGTATTAGGAGCCTGCTGGAAAATGTTACTGGCTTTCCTCCATTAGCAAGGTTGGAAGCAGGGGTCTAACATTGAAACTGGGTTTCCTTGGTATGTGCCTGATGTAGCTCCTTAGGAACTGGAAGAAGTGGATAGCTTAGCAGGCCCACTCTTTGAAGGATTGGTTGCTGTTGGGGCACAGAGCCTTCACTGGTTTGTAAAAACTTTTGGAATTGCTTCCTGGAGCTCTGGGTAGTACATGGGTACACAAGTGATGTCATGGGTTGTATGTGACAGAGTCAGGGCTGCCTCCATTTGGTCACCTTTGGAGGATCCTAGCCCCCTATGGACTGCCTATTGTTAATCAAAATGGGTCCGGACACTCTGAGTTCATTGTGTCTCTCACCTTCCTTGTCCACATTGATGGAGAAGCTAAAACAGATAAGGAGCCAGCCCAGATATGTGTCTCTGGAAAACCATAGCAACTCTATCTACTCCTAAGAAAGCATCAACTCAGCTAAGACAGGTGTGCCCATGCTAAGGCCAGTACACTGCCTCCTGGGTAGTTAAAACAGTGTGCTCCAGGGCTTATGAATGAGGGGTGCTCTGGCATGTGGGGAAAGCACTTCCTAGCTGATGGTCCTGCTTTTTCCATCTCATATGTTTCAAGGAAAGTCCATGTGCTTGATTGCTTTCCTGTCTAAATTCTAGAGAATTCCTAGCCCTTCTAAAGACAGCAGAACAGTATGGGGCCTGGAGATCCCTAAGGGATTCACAGAATGGGCATGAGCTCTGGAGCCCAGCTTTGCCATGTAAGTCTAAATCACACTTAGACTTGTAGCTTTCTGACTTGGTAGCAGGCCTGTTAAAAGGCAAACTTGCTAATACTTCCGGTACCCTCCTTTACTCTCTAGACAAGAGGAAACAGTGGAGTAGGAGCCAAAGCATCCTCAGGGAGGCAAAGCAAATGAACAGTGGGCAAGCATGGTGGCCAGCTGCTCTGGCCAGAGGGGCCCCCTGTGCACTACCTACAGTAGAGCCCCTCACCTCAGTGTCATCAGCAAGTGCTGTTGAATCTAAGCCAAGACTGTAGCCCAGAGGAGACTTAGTGGCTGTCAGGGCCAGGCAGACAACCCACATTGCCTGTGCCTGTTCACATCCTACATGTGGGGGCTGGCATGTATGCCTGTTGCTGTGACCTATCACCTGCACTCGGCTACTCTGGTGTTATAGTAGCACTGTGAGACTCTTGCTGTCTGGGCTGAGGTTCTTGTTGATGGTCCCTGCCTCCTTTACTGCCTTTTCTGTGTAACACTACTGGTTAACTGGGCAGGAAGCCAGAATGGTCGGTCTACTTTACCATCTAGGCTTTGCCCCAACTGTAGACAACTCACATGTTGACGGTCACTTTTTCTCACACCCACTTTTTATCATCCCCTTCTGCCTCCCAGGACAGTCATAGTTTCCTTCAATCTTACGGATTTTTTTAACCTTCTTTGAGTGACTCGGACTTTCTCAAAGGGTCTAGGATGGCCGTAAACGTCCTTTCTCTGGGAGATGAGGAGTATTGGGGGATCCACCTTTTCACCTCAAAGCCCTATACCCTGAGGCCAGCTCAAGGCTAGCATGGACCTAAATGGGGATTGGGTAGACAGTGTGTGAGGCAACTGCTGTGAGCAGTGTCTTCTGAGAGCACCTACCCAGAGCCAGGCCCAGCTAGCCAGGCAACACAGTTCTGAATCAGATGTCTGCTGCCAGCGGTTTTGAAAGACTACACTATTCTGATTTAGAGCATTCTAATTATGTATTTCCATTAACATTAAAATTAATTTAGTCTCTTTTATCTTAAAGTGCCTGAGGGATCCTGTCATTAGCTGCTCTGCCTCTTAGGTAACAGTAGCCAATCAGGTCTTCAGTGCCACAAGCAAATCTATGTGGAAAGCAGCCCTTTAGGAAAGTTATCCATGACTGCAACAGTCACTGCTGCTGTGAGGTGCTGGGTCTCATGTGTTCACACTCTCTAAACCCTGCCTCTCCTAAAGCAGGACCCCCGTGAGAGGAATCGCAGAGGCTTTGCTACGAGTGGGGAGGAGAGCTCTGTGGAGTGGTGATTCTTACCAGGCTATGATTGATTCCATTTTTCTCACAGGGAAGACAGTGACTTTTGGGTTTTTTTCTCTGCTACCATATAATCAGCCACAGAACTCTTTAAGTGTATGTGTCTACTTCAGCCTTAATTAGGAAATCACCTGTTTGGCCTTAGCATGGCCTTAATCTTTGTTCTTATGTTCCTTAGGAGTGAGGGGTGGGGTTCTGGCACAGTGCTGTCTACTGAGGAGGATGGTGCCACCACTGAGCCCAGCTTGATGCCAGGCTGCCTGAAGAGCAGATGAACTTGGCTGAGAGACACCCAACAGCCTGGTTGAATAGCTAAGTAGCAACACAGGAACTTACCTCTGCTGCCCAGTTAGCTGCTCCCCCAGGCACTGCCACCTGCTCATTATAAAGCTGTGAGCTCTATCCCAGGCTGTTTATACAGCAGAGAAGCCTGGCTGCTCTCAGCAAGACATAGATTCCTGTCCTGCCACAGACCTGACGTGAGTGCTGATGTACCTAAGGCAGTCCCAGCTTGAGACCTGGAGGAGGAAACTTTGAGCCCCAAGACTTTTCCTTGGGCTGATGTAGGAATGCAGGAGGCCTTGCTGGGCTGACATGCACGTGTGTAAACAGTCAAAAACCAGGCTAGTGAGAGCCCCTTCCTAGGTACTTGGGCAGAGGCTGTGGGGCCATCCTTGAGATGCATCACAGGTATGATGCAACAATCAATGAATCAATGATTGGTGTCAAGAGGATAAGTCTGGGTCCAATGACATATAGGTTTCTTTAAAGTATAGGACTTGGCTCATATATTCCCTTCATGTCACTGTTCACCTGATGAATAGCTTTCCTTTTTCTAATCTATAACCAGAAACTTCAAACAGGTACTGTATCAAGCATTCTGTGACACCTTGATTATTGAGATGCTTTCAAAATACAAGTAACAGGAAGCACATCAGGTAGCCTTCGGGTATAGTCTTACGGGTATAGTCTTACAGCATCCCAAACCTATATCCCAGTGCTTCCTTCTCCTAGCTGCCTTGCTTCTTGGGCCACCTTTCTCAATCTTGCCAAAGTGACTGTTGGGAGCTCCTGAGACTCCCCCTGGCTTTCCTTTTTCACACAGAAGGCTCTCATGAAGCCTCTTCTTCCAGTCACACTTTTGCTCTCATGGTAGTCATGTGCCCATTCATGAGCTAGCCCTACCCATATTGAGAAGGAGAAACAGCCAGCGGTGGTAGCACACACCTTTAATCCCAGCACTTGGGAAGCAGGGCTACATGGTGAGCACCTGTCATCGTCTTCNACAGTCCTGGCTGGCCTGGACTCAGAGATCTGTGCTTCCTGAGTATTGGGATTAAAGGTGTGTGCCTGCACCACCTGGCATCTTTTTGGTTTTTTTGTTTGTTTGTTTGCTTTTGTTTTTAAGGAAAATTGGTTAAAATGGACTTGGGCCAGACCTGATTTCAGTCACAGCTTTGGCCTTCCCAGTTGTACAGCTTGTGGGGGGATCACTTTCCTCCCTCCGAGCTCAGTTTCGAGCCCAGTTTTAAATAATAGTGATCCTGAACCCTGTAAATAAGGGTGAAATGGTGTAATGAAGTAAGGTATCTGTCAGTTCTGACATGATAGATATTTGTTCTTCCTACAAATGTTCAGGGACTGCATCTGTTTTATTAGGAACTGTTCCTATCAATCATTTATCTTCCAGCCATGTCAGAGCACTGGGCAGCTGACAAAAGCCTGGTGCCTCACCCTGACTATTCTTGCCTGGATTCAGCCAGTATTCCTTGAATCTGTTTTCATGTCTCTCAGTACAGGAAGTAGTAGCTGGAAGCTCCCTGGCTATAACTGCCCTCAGCCAGGTGTTCTCCAGGAGTTAGGGAGGCTGGGATCCACTGAAGAAGGGCCTGGGCTGGGGCCAGCTAAGGGAGTAAAATGTTACCCGGAAGCCACCATCCTGTGCAGAGGCTTTGGTCTTCCAGGCCCCAGGCTGAGTACAAAGCTCCATAGCTCCAGTTTGAGGGCTACTTGGCTATGTTCTTTCTGGTGCTTGAGCAGGCGAGCACAGGAGGCAAATCAGACTTCTCTCTTCACAGCTTTGTTGACCCTTGTGTAGGAGCCCAGGGCCCTGGACTGCAGCCTTACTAAAGCTGGTGAGGGTAACCCAGATGCTGAGCATACTACAGCTCTCCTCATATGCAGGCATAGGTCCCTCCAGGAGCACACTTATCTTTTGTCTCTAGCTGTCCCTCTCGTCTGCTGTAATCCAAGTATTTTTGAGTGTCTCTCAAATGTAAGAGCTGAATGGTCATTTTACATAACCTATTGTTTGACTTAAACCTCAGGTAGGAAGATCTCATGTGTTCATTCTTGAAAAATGTCAGTGTCTCTCAAGAATGGCTGCTCAGTGTGAGCTGTTTTCTGTTCCATAGAAGGGGATGCCCTCTTGCTGGTCCTTTTGCCTCATCCACCTGACAGTTACTCTGGCCTGGCATTGCCTGTGGGAAGCAGAGGGAATTGACTACCCCAAGGGACCAGAGGGCTGAGGGGAACTAGGCTGTGATCCCTGGGCTTGAGAAACTTGATGGCAGTCCCTGGCTCAGAAATGTCCCATCTTGCCCAGTTTGCTCTGCTCAGGTGTTCTACCCTCACTCCCAAATCTCCTTTGAGTCTTAGAAGCTGTTTCCCCATACGCTGCTAAAAATGGAAAAGAGTCTACTCTTCAGATGGTCTGTGGAGACTGAGGAGCCAGGCTTGCGCCTCTGGAGGGTTTGCACTGGCTGCAGGCCCAGCACTGCCAGGAGAACACCCAGGACAGGCTTGGCTTCTCTTGAGAGGTTGGCTGTGATTCACAGGTCTGACGTTTATCTATCTAGAAACCAAGAGGTCTGGCTTTGTACACCCTTGGGGCTTCTGTCAGGTAGTAGACCATGTTCTTTTCTCACCCCTGAAGACATCACACTTTGCCTAAGGTCACCACAGGGATGAATGTAGCAAGGACCAGTGTTGGCAGGTGTTCCAGTTCACAGCAGCTTTTACTGTGAAAAGCCATCTGTTTTCCTTTCTCACAAGGTGCTATTCTCATTCAGGACAAATCTGTAGTCAAACTCGAGTTTAAAAACTTCTTAAAGGGCTGATGCGATGGCTTACCCAGTAAAGGCACTTGGTGCCAAGCCTAAAATCTAAGTTCAGTCCAAGGACCCACATGTAGATGGAGAGAACCAGTGCCTGCAGGTTGTCTTCTGACATCCACAGTGGCATGTATACATGCACAAACACACATAAATTTAAGCTCTTGTGTCTGGGTATGGTGGTGGTTCATGACTGTCATTCTAGCACTTGGGAAGCTGAGGCAGGATTGATAGAAATTCAAGGTCCATTTGGCCTACATTGTTTGTTGCAAGCCTATTTCAAATGGATCACCAGAGCTCATAGTCACATAGGTCACGGGTGCTTGACAGTAAGACTGGCCAAACAGCTGGGAGGAGGGAGGATAGGTGCTGTCACTTGAGGATCCACTGATGCCAGCAGCTAAGTGGGTAGGTATTTTTTCCTCTGCTTCCTGACCCTACCCTGTTCATACTCTGGCCTTGTTTCCTCAGCCTTGTGGGAGCCTTTCTGCTATTCTTAAGTTAAATAATAAAAGTTGAGTTAAATAATAAATAATAATAAATCAGTCCTAGTACTTGGGAGGCTAAGGCAGGAGGACTGCTCAAGTTTAAGGGCAGCCTGGGCTATGTAGTGAGTTCCAGGCTTAATGCCAGAGACTGACTTGCAGCCTCTCAGACGCCCACAGGTTAGCTGCTGTCCAGGACAGAGGCGAGGGCTTAGCTGTTGAGTAGGGAGGAGGTGGCAGCACAACTTCCCTCCCCAGCTCCCAAATCTCTGTTAGAAGAGGTCTGATGAAGCTGTCAATTTGCAGCCTGGTTTGATTCATCCCTCCCCTCTGGGCATAGTTGGCTCTGTGGTGCTCTTGAATACAAACTCTGGCTCCTGGAAGGAGCTGCGGAGGAAGGAGGACCTCAGGGCTCTGTATCTCTTCACATTTCCATCTAGGTCACCACCCTCCACAGTTTCCAAAAGCCTTGTTCCCTCCCTTCTGATAAGATTTCAGTGGCCCTGGGTTCCATGCTGCACAGATACTGTCACAAAGAGGGTGACTGCCCTTGGGGCCAGCGTCAGCCTAATCTCCTGTCAGCTGCTGTTGAGGTGGCACTTAACTGCATCAGCCACCAGGAAAGGCACATCGGCCACAGGCTTTGGGTCTGGTTTACCTCTTGTTGCCTTGCTTTGCCCTTGGTCTTTGGCTTCGTTATCTACACAAAGCACTGTCCTCACAGCCCAGCACACCTTATAGTCTTCTTTCTCTCTCACCCCTTACCCAGCTTTGTTTGCTCTTTTGGAGAAAGTAGTTGGCTTTCAGCTGCTCCATCAGAACCTCAGAGCCATGGCACAGGGCCATTGTGCTGCCCACCCTTCCCTAGGGTATCCTTGTCAGGCATGTGACTGACTGCATCGTCTCCCCTCTCTCTCCTCTCTGCCCCAGATCAGTGGACCATCCCCTGCCCGGATCCTCTCTCTCCACAGACTTTGGCAGCTGGCAGATGGTAACGGGCTGTGGCAGTATTCAGGAACGGGCTGTCCTGCACACAGACTCCTCTCTCCCTTTCAGCTTCCCGGATGAGCTCCCTAACAGTTCTCTGTAAGTGTCTTGCTTGAGAAGGCAGGATACTCCCCTGCCCATGTCAAAAGCTGGAGAGCAGTCAGGAGTGCTGATCAAGAGTGAGGCAGAGGCTGACCAGAGGGAGCAGCTCAGGGTGTCTGCCCCTCCCCATTTGTCTGCTCGGAGACCTAGGGGTGGGTTGAAGGACACCTGTGGCAGCTCAGCAAGTGCATTAGGCTTCATGTTCACTCATCTTGGCTCCCAAAAACCCATCCACAGATGTGTCGGGTGTGCCCTGAGGGAAAGCTAACTGGACTATAACTATAGAGGTTTCTATTTATGTGTGAGGCTTTGCCTGACATGAAAATCCTTTGAAAGCTGAACAGTGGGGTAGGAAGCTAGGTGTATGTTGAAGACCAGAGCAAAATGGCACTGGGTTAGCCTGGCTCTGCAATCCAAGCAAAACCAAGAGTTACTTTCCACCCCCACTCTTCCACATTTGCCTCATGACAAAAAATAAGGACTGTCTGGTACTGCTAGATCACATGCCTCTTCCTCAAGGGAAACCACATGTACCCTTGCCATCTTTGGTAGATGTCAGACAGGAGAGACCCTCCAGTTCGTGGGGAGTAAGGCCTGTTCCTCAGATGTACCTACACAACAGGCCCTTGAGTAAACCTTCCTTCTCACTATCAGCTGTGTTGGGATGGCTTGAAATTCTAGGGACTCGCCCATCACCTAACCCTTTGCTGTCTAAGTGGAGGCAAGTTACTCTGGAAATAGGGAAATATGAGGGTCCACCTGAAGTCAGGCTGGGGCTAGACAGACACTAGGATACCTGAATACTACTTTCAGATCCTAGCCCTGAAACTGGGACGTCACCTTAGGGCTTCCAAATCCATTGCTTAGTCCCTGCCTCCCTGGAGTCAGGCCCCAATCCACAAAGATAGATCGTAGATTATTTAATGTGTTTTTGAGACAGGATCTCTGGCCCAGTGTTGGATATAGTAGTACTCAAAGGACACCTTGAACTTATTTTCCATCCAGCCCTTATTATACCTCCTGAATGTTGAGGTTAGAGACATGTGTCCCCAAGCCTGGCTTATGTGGTGGTCTTAGGGATGGAACTCTGTTTCATCCATGCTAAGCAAGCACTCTTCCAAACAGGCCACATCCCCAGCCCAATTTTGGAGGATAAAATAAAAATCCTTAGATGTTTCTATAAAGAAGTGTTGCCGGGCAATGGTGGCACAGGCCTTTAATCCTTGCACACAGGAGGCAGAGGCAAGCACATGTCTTGAGTTTAAGACCAGCAGCCTGGTCTACAGAGTGACTTTCAGGACATCCGCAACTGTTACACATAGAAACTCTGTCTCGAAAAAAACAAACAAAAAACACAAAGTCTCCTCCTGTCAGACTGGTGAGAGAATCCTGTGAAGACAGCGTGGACCACCCCCTGCCCTGCTTGTCAGCACCCCTCACCTCAGAGGAGCAGGAGCAGGCAGTTACAGCCCCAGATCATCTAACCTAGAACCTACAAAGCAAGCCTCATACTGTCTCTGAGCTGCTAGCCAGGCCCCCAGATCTGGGGAGTTCTCAAAGGACAGAAGATTCTGTGATTTCAGAGCCTCCAAGATTGAGTTGAAGTCTCTGTCCTTGAGGAAGCAATCTAAATCATAAATGCTTTGTTTCCCCATCTATGGTCTTGAAATCTTGGCCTTGACTTTCCCAAGCCTGTTGGCCTGCTCTTGAGAGAGAGACAGTTGTTGTACCAGCTACATTGCCCATTTGTGTACTAAGTACATCAGTCTGTCTCAGCTGGTTTTCTTGTCTCTAATCAGATCGGTCTTTGTCCCTTCTGCTGCCTGAAGGTGGAGGGCTATGTGAATGCACATGTAGACCCCCAGATAATCTTTATTCCTTGTGTTATGTGGATCCCGCCTTTTCTCCACTGAACCTGAAGAAGAAGCTGAGAGACTTGCACATGGCCTCCAGCTTGGAAAAAACCTGATTAGAAAGGTTCAAGGACACGTCTCTCCCCACAGTGCCAGCAGAGCCCTCAGGGCCGCTCCTGGATTGCAAGGATTGGCATCAACTCATTTTCCTTGTGCTGCTGTTGGATTGGTTTGACTTTGCTTTTCCCCCTGCTGCTCTCTTCTGCCTCACAGACAACTTCCACCAGCCTATTTCCCTAGGAACTTTTCTGTCCTCCCTTGTTGGCCTCAAGACTGTCCTCTATTCCCAGACTTCTGTTTCCCTAGGATCTAGGCTAACTAGGAAAGGGCATGTTGCTGTTGCCTCTGACAGTATCGGGGAAGGATTCTCCAAGGGTGGCTTCCAGAAAGCAGAAAGTTGGGATGAGTTAGTGTGGTCCTTGTTGGTCTTCATGCCATGGCTGTGGAGACTCATCTAGGTCTGTGGCCCTTGAAGAGGCTCTCCAGCTAACCCTCTAGCAAAATGTCTGCATATACTCGACCCTTGAATCCAGAGGATGGGTGCAGGTGATCATCTCAAGCCTCTTCTGTTAGAGACCCTAGGGCGTCAGGCAACCCCATGTGGAATTCACACATGGATAGGCTGGAGTTATGGATAGGCTGGAGTTGTGTGTGCTTCTTTCCCCCTTTTGACCTGTAATTCCAGACAGCAGAGTGAGACTTTTGGTCTGCCATGATCAGTGCCCTAACAGGGAAGGAAAAAAGAATGAGAGCAGCACCTTTCCAGCTGTTTACCTGGGAAGCCCCAGGACTGAGGTGCAGCTGGAGCCCAGGCTTTCCATTGGGAGGTCCTGGCCTCTTAGGGCAGCTGGATTTCCTGTGACCAAAAGCTCCCTCCAGAAGGTGTCTGGTTCTAGTCACAAGAAGGCTGTAGTCTGCTAGCAGCTGAGTCCCACTGCCATATCTTGGGTGTCTCCTTACAGGCAGGCACACAGCTTGTGCCTCAGCTTGTTCTTAGAGGGAATGGGAACCAGCAGGTGTCGGAGCTAATAATTCCACTGCTTAGCTAGCTCCCCCTTCCCCACCACCAGAATGACTGTTTGCCCAGGAGAAAGTAAAGTTGGTGCTCCAATAAGTTGTTCTGCAGTGGAAGAACAGACTGAGAACTGAAACTTAATTACAGTGTAAGGAAATATATGGGGAGTCCGGGCTACAAGCTAGATGCTGACTTCGTGCCGTTGAAGTTTGAGGTTAGGCCATGTGAAATGAGGTTATTGGAACCTGTCCTGTGGTAATCTGGTCTCTCTCTCCCTCTATCTCTCTCTCCCTCCCTCCCTCCCTCCCTCTCTCTCCCTNCTGAGTGACCGGGAGACACGGCTGCAGGAGGTGCGCTCTGCCTTCTTGGCTGCATACAGCAGCACAGTGGGGCTTCGGGCAATAGCCCCCAGTCCCTCTGGTGCCATCGGGGGCCTGCTAGAACAGTTTGCCCGTGGTGTTGGGCTCCGGAGCACAAGCACCAGTGCCTTGTGAAGTTGACAGCACACAGCCGTTTCCTGCTCCTGTCGCAGTTGAGCCGTCAGTGGAATCAAGCCATGCCTGGCAAAGGGGCACTTGGAGAGCAGAGGGAAATCTCACACCCTCCTCTGTGACACACATGGCAGCCCCAAACCTGAGCAGGCCTGAGGATGGGATCTTATAGCTCCCAGCCTCTTGACTGCCACTCTCGTCACTGCCTCCCTCCAACCCTGGTCTTTGGATTCCTATCAACTCTCAGAACTGTTTGGGGTTTTCCTAGGGCCTTGGAGAGGCCATAATGTTGTAAAAAACTCCTTCTGCAGGTTTTTGTTTCCTGGGAAGGAGAGTCACCTGCACTGAAAATGAGGCAGTTTCACACCAATCACAAAATAAAAGCAAGGTCTTTTTGAATGGCTCTTGTCTGGTATCTCATGTGGTTGTGACTGTCAGAGCTGCTCAGAACCTTACTATCCTCTCTTGTGCTGGATGAAGGTTTTGAGACTTTGGGGAGTTATGATGCAGGAAAAGCTGTATCTGGGTTTGTCTTTGTTTTCTGTGCTGGGGACAGAAACCAAAGCCTTGTGTATGATAGGCCAGATGCTCTACCACTGAGCCAAATTTCCAGTCCCCATCAGTCAACTCAATAAAGGGAAGCATATGAATTCATAAGCCTGAGATGGGAGATGGAGCAACAGGCCTGAGTGAGCTTGTTAACAGCCACTATTCATCTGTGTAGGTTCTGGGGCTCCTCAACCAACTCTGGATGTGGACTTTCCATCTTTAGCATGTTCTGAAGCAACTGTCCTGGGATGAAAGATCTGGGCTAATTAATAGAGGGACAGGCTTCTGGGCTACGGAGGCAGCAGTGGACACACATGGGAGGGGAAGGGAGTCTGGGTTTTTTTGGGGGGAGGATTGTTTTTCGAGACAGGATTTCTCAGTGTAGCTTTTGGAGTCTGTCCTGGAACTCACTTTGTAGACCAGGCTGGCCTTGAACTTAGAGATCTCCCTGCCTCTACCTCCCTAGTGCTGGAATAAAGGCATTGCACCAGCACCACCAGACTGGGGGGGTCCACTTTTATGAGTGTCAAATTTCAAAGGCATCAAGCCAAGGGCTTCATAGAGTCCTTCACCATACACTGATCCTCTCACACCTGTCCTGGGATGGAAACCAGGGCTTTGCATACAGTAGACAAGTGCTTTACAATGAGCTGTGTCCCCAGAGCCCTGATCTGACAGGCCATCAGTGTGAATACCCAGAAGTTACCAAGCCTATTAAAATACCCCAATAGTACCCCAGTAACTGCTATTAGGGCCTTAACCACTAATACTGAATAACTTGCTCAAGGTCACATGGATATTAAGGGGATAATGAAGCTTCCAGAGAGGAAGGTGGCCCAGGAAGAGGGAAAGAGATGTTGAGAGCCCCTCAGAATCGGAGGTGACCAACTCCCACATGCCACCCCAAATGTTTCAGGACCATGGATAATACTGAGCTTTTTAGCACTCCCGAGGTGGCTCCAGAGGAAGTATAGGTCAGAGCTGGGGTCTGGGTGAGGTTTCCAACCAGCTCCTGGCTGCTCCAATGGGGCGGGGGC
>LOEQ01002045.1:110990-122386 GCA_001685075.1 Bramus lutescens | reverse complement strand
GACCAGGCTGGCCTCAAACTCACTGAGATCCACCTGCCTCTGCCTCCCAAGTACTAGGATTAAAAGTGTGCACCAGCACCGCCTGGCTTAGATTCCAAGTTTTAAGATCCTAGTAATCCCAGCACTTAGGAAGCTGAGGCAAGTTTTGAGGTTCAAGGTCAGCCTGGGCTACATCATGAGAACTTTTCAAGAGAAAAGAGATTTATAATTTTTTAAATTGTTTTTAAATTAGCATGCAGAGTAATGGGCTTCATTGTATCATCTTTGTACCAATATTTAGGTTTATAGTTTGTGACATGAGAAAAATCTCACCACATTTGTAATTTAAAGTGCCTGGGCCAATAGAGACTGAGACGCTGGTGGAGTAAACGGAAGGGGAAGCCAGGCGGGTGTGGCAGCTCATGCTTATAACCCTAGCTCTCAAGAACAGGAGGACTGCCATGAGTTTGAGGCCATCCTGGTCTACATAGTGAGTTCCAAGTAATCGTTAGCTATAAAGAATCTCAAAGAAAAAGAAGGAGGAGCATTGCTGGTGTCCTTGTGCAGACAAGACTGAGAGCAGATAGTAGCTAGCAGAGGGGTAAAGAGTCACATGACAGTTCATTTATAGCAGCTGTAGGAAGGCTCAGCCATGTGGGTGAAGATGCTGGTGGCAGGGTAGCATGGCAGTGGGTGGACCATCTCTTCTGGTTGCTTCACTTTTGTCAGCAAGTGGGAAACCAGGTCACTCACTGGCTTAGAAAGGAGGGGAGGAGGCCCTGATGCTTGAGGGGAGAAGAGTGACTCTTCAGTGTGACAGAACTGGAGAGAGAGGCCATGAGTGCTCCGTAGGGTCGCTGCACAGTGGTAAGGACGAACCTGAGGTTTGTGGCCATGTGTCTGAAATGGAGACTGGTTAGATTGTGTGGCTGTGCTCTACTGTGTGTGCAGTAAGAGTTAGACAGATTTGGGGTTAAACAGGGCTGCAGTTCTGCAAATTAGTATATTAAAGTCAGAGCAGTGCTGGGAAGGAGGCTGCAGTTCGCCCTGGGTGAGAGGCCAAGGAGAGCATGGCGAGAACACAAGGCAATGCAGTCAACAGCTGGTGGTTCACTGTGCTGGGTACAGCTCCATCCACAGTACACACCATCTGTTAAATTTTGCAGGGTCAGGATTTGAAGGAACTAAAAAAGGTAGCCAGGAGGTGGTGGCACACACCTTTAATCCTCGGATTCAGGAGGCAGAGACAGGTAGATCACTGAGGCCAGCCTCTACAGAGTGATTTCCAGGATGGCCAGGGCTACACAGAGAAACCCTGTCTCAAACACACACACACACACATACACAAAAGGAGCTAAAAAAGCAATTCTTTTTATTTGTTTATTATCCTTAATTTTGTCATCATTGTTGTTTGAGACAAGGTTTCTCTGTAGCCCTGGCTATCCTCCTGCTACTCACTCTGTAGACCAGGTTGACCTTAAACTCAGAGACCCACCTGTCTCTGCCTACTAGTGCTGGGATTGAAGTCATACATTACCATGCCCAGCTGAAACAATTCATTTTATTTTATTTTGATTTGTTTGTTTCTCTAAGTCCAGGCTGACCTTGGTCTCTTTGTAGAGGAGACTGGCCTTAATTTCTTATCCTGCTGCCTCAGTCTCCCAAATGCTAAGACTGCAGGCATGTATCACTACATCACATTTTATTATTATTTTTTATGAGACAAGGGTTTTTTAATTTTATTTCATGTGCATTGGTGTTAGGGTGTCAGATCACCTGGAACTGGAGTCATAGGCAGTTGTGAGCTACCATGTGGGTGCTGGGAATTGAACCCGGATCCTCTAGGAGAGCAGCCAGTGCTCTTAACCGCTGAGCCATCTCTCCAGCCCTGAGACGAGGTTTTTATGTAGCTCTGGCTGCCCTAAAACTTGCTTTGTAGACCAAGCTGGCCGCAAACCTAGATGACCCTCCTGCTGGCTCCTGAGTACTGGTGTTATAGGTGTGGCTGTCATGCCCAGCTGAGCTCTCTCACTTTAAAGATGGGGAAGTCACATAGCAAGTTAGGGCCAGGACTTGAACCCACAACTCTCCTTTTTATTTTTTATTTTTTTGTTTTGTTTTGGGGGGGGTTGTTTGTTTTTAGTTTGGTTTGGTTTGGTTTTTTGAGACAAAATTTCTCTGTATAGCTTTGGAGCCTATCCTGGAACTTACTCTGTAGACCAGGCTGGCCTCGAACTCACAGAGATCTGCCTGCCTCTGACTCCTGAGTGCTGGGATTAAAGACGTGTGCCACCATCACTCGGCTCCTTATTTGTAAGGGGGCAGGCACACATGTGCCACAGATGTCAGAGGAAAACTTGTGGGAGTTGGTCCCCTTCTTCCACCAGGCAAGTCCTAGGAATCAAACTCAGGTTGGCAGGCTGGGTAGCAAGTACCTCCATCCCTTTACCCACTAACTCACTTTGCCAGTCCTGGACTAGCTTCCCTGAACACTCTGAATCCCTTAGGGAATCATGATTCACAGGCCTTTATCACAGGGTCCCTTAATGCTTAGGGACCCAGGCAAATCAGGAATTGGGATCCCTGGATCCACCCTTTGTGCACAGGGAAATGTCCCTTTGGGGGCCAGAAGAGAATAAAGCTTCTTTTGTCTTTTTCATTTTAAGTCCTTTGTTGTTTGGGGAGTGGAGAAGGGGTTGTTACTGCTTGCAGTTTGGTCTTCTGCTTTGAGGCATGGTCTTGCTATGTATCCTGAGCTGACCTAGAACTCTCTGTGTATCCCAGGCTAGCACCAGGCTCACAGCAATCCTCCTGCCATAACTTCACATGTGCTAGAATTATAGGCATGTGCTTCATGTCCAGTTATGTTTTGTTTGTTGAGACAGAGTCTGACTTAAGCAGCCTAGGCTAGCCTCAACGTTTTGATCCCCCCTTCTCGGGCTTCCTGAATCTTACCTCCCATCTTCAAAAGGCAAAGCAAGATTTTGCATCTTGGTGTAAACAGAAATTCCTCTTCTCATTCAGAACTGTCCATCACACTCTACTGTCTATAGCATCTAGCAGGCCACACCCTAGAAGCTCTCCGAGGACAGAGTCTGGCATATCTGCTGAGTGCCCACTGGCCCCTCCCAATCTAGGACAGTGTTTGGCCTGGGATAGGCAGTCAGGGCTGTTTGAAGAATGCACCTGGCTTACAAATCATTTGCCTTCCAGGCACTTGTTCAGATCCCTTTACAGCTGCTTGCCATCCTCATTTCTTAGAGAGAAACAATACCCTACAGAAGTCCAGCAGCTTAAAAACAATGAAACACACCCGCAGTCTACACGCCTTTGCCACACTGGTGTTAATGTGATACCCCCTCGGCCAGTGTGCAGCAAATCAAAGCAGGCCTTTTCCCACCAGGAGCTACTCAGAATAGAAGTGGGGCATACTTAGGGGACTGTCAACAAATAGAAAACTGGCCCACAGAAACCCAGACTGATCACCCCAACTCTCCCTTCTCTCTGTAAGGGGCCTTTTCTGCTTCCAGGGGTGTGCCGGGCAAGAAGTGTGGAACCATACTGCTGACTGCTGAAGAGCTCAGCAACTGTCGGGTCAGTGAGAACCACATGCTAGACCACAAACTCCTTCATTTCCCAGACTCCCTCAACCAGCTGAAGGCTCCAGGCTAGTTGGGTCTCAACAGCTCCTCTATCAATCCTTAGGACATTGCAACCATGCAACTGTGTGCAAACAAGCTGGACAAAAAGGACTTCTTTGGGAAGTCAGACCCTTTCCTTGTGTTCTACAGAAGCAATGAGGATGGCACGTGAGTCACCCCATACAGCACTGAGACTAGGGAATGAGGTCAATGCTTAATGAGTGGGAAATCTTGGGATCCTCCGTAGGTAGTGGTCTCAGTGCCACTCCAAGGAATTTTACAGTTTCCTGCCTCCCTCCAGGTTCACCATCTGCCACAAGACAGAGGTTGTGAAAAACACACTGAACCCAGTATGGCAGCCCTTCAGCATCCCTGTGCGGGCACTGTGCAATGGAGACTATGACAGGTCTAGTTCAGTATCGGTTGCTCTTTCAGGGGACCAGGACATGAGTGAGGCTCCCTCTGAAAAAAGGATGAGGTCCCTGAGTCCCAGAATGAGGACTAGTAGGTGAAAGAGCAGGGGAACAAATGAGCGAGCAGATACAAGGGTAGATGGTCAGAGGGGTGGCTAAACGGGGAATGGTTGAGTGTGTGGAGAAACTGTGAATGGGTGTATAAAGGGGTGCTGGGTGGGTAGAGGAGAAGATGATGAAAGCACAGAAAATGAACAGAAAATTCGACTGGTAGGTATATCAGCAGACGGAGAGAAGATGGGCAATTAACAAACGGAGATGTGATAGACGAGCATGTCAGAGTTGATGAATGGCTGCAGAGCGGCAGACACATGAATGGAAAAGCAAGTAGAATAGAAAAGGGCAGGTAGAATGACAAGTGGATTGATGGCCAGACAGATGAATCATGGATGGATAAATCAGCTGATGGATGTGCGTAAAGGAGGGGGCTGACCCAAAGGAACTACTGAGTGGGTGGTACAAAGACTGGTGGATGAATAGGGTAGAAGGACTGAAGGGCACCTGAATGGCTTCTTATGCAAATGAATGGACAGACATTAATATGGTTGGGTAGTTATTTGAGTAAATAAACAGACAGGTGGGTGCTTGTATGTATTAGAGTTGGTGAATGATGGGTTGTATGGTTTGATGGGTGAATAAAAAGGGGTAGATTAATAGTTAATTGTATTGGCATATATATGAGTGAACGGATGGCTACATAGATAGTTTGATGGATTGAACTTAATAGATGTGTGAGACAGGAGACAAAGTCTTTGAATCCAGGTGTGGTGACACATGTTTGTAACCTCAGGACTCAGAAGCTTGAGGCAAAAGGATCTTGAGTTTAAGGTTAGCCTGGGCTATACAACAAGGTTATTGAAGGAAAGAAGAAAGTTCCAGAAGAAAGGGAGAAAAAGATGAAGTTAGGGTAGGTTAAGGTCTTTGGAAAAAGGATATCTGGGTTTACTATCAGCTCAGTAACTTCCTAGCTATGAGATCTTAGCCAAGGTGAGGAGTAGGGGGAGGATATATAGCAACAAAAACCATGAACAACAGTACTTACAGAGAATATTTGTTACATTAAATGAGACAGTCTGAAAGTGTTAAGAACACTGCCTGGAGTAAAGGGAGATTCAAATGGGGTGTGTGTGGTGTGTGTGTGTGTGTGGTGTGTGTGGTGTGTATGGTGTGGTGTGTATGGTGTGATGTGTGTGGTGTGTTTGTGGTGTGTGTGTGGTATGTATGTGTGTGTGGTGTGTATGTATGTGTGGTGTGTGGTATGTGTGTGTGATGTTGTGTGGCATGTGTGTGATGTTGTGTGGTGTGTGTGATGTGTGTGTGTGGTATGTGTGTGTGGTGTGTGTGTGGTGTGTGTGTATGCATGTGTGGTATGTGCTGTGTGTATGGGGTGTGTTGTGTGTGTGTGGTGTGTGTATGTGGTGTGTGTATGGTGTGTATAGTGTGTGGTGTATGTGTGGTGTTTGATGTGTGGTATGTGTGTGTGTGGTGTGTGTGTGATGTTTGATGTATGTGGTGTGTGTGTATGTGTATGTGTGTGTTTTCCATAACAACAGTAGTAACAAGGTCAGGTATGTGCATGAGCTGAATGAAAGGGTGGAAGGTTGAAAATGAGCAACCGATAGAAGGACAGATGGATGGGGGATGACAGAGTACGGGGAAGTGGCTGGGGTGTCCCTGGGGTTTGGCATGTACACACAGCCCATGTTTGGATTTATCATGTGCATTTCAGAACAGTGAAGATTGACGTATATGATTGGGACCGAGATGGAAGGTAGGTGCATGAGCTGATGAGCTCTTTCTCCTGTGCTCACTGGAGCAGTTCCTAGACCACGTGGTACATTCACTAGGAACCTCAAAGCAGCTCTGAGCCGGAAGGGTAAAGGCAGACAGACAGCTGATCAGCTAGATAGCTCTCTAGTACACTGTCTTCCAGCTTTTTCTTCCCCATCTAGCCCCACCCCCACTGCCCTGTAGCCCAAGTAAGGAACTCAGGCAATAAAAGCTCTAGGGTTCTGCTTTGGCTCTGTACCAGCAGTTGCTGCTTAACCCACCCATGGCCTCATTGCAGCCATGATTTCATCGGCGAGTTCACAACCAGCTACCGGGAGTTGAGCAAAGCCCAGAATCAGTTCACAGTGTATGAGGTGAGGGCATGGCCCTGTAATTTTGCCAAGCGCTCTGTCCTGGGCAGCTGGGTATAATTGTCACTGTGACCATCCAATACTTAGGTACTTAACCCTCGGAAGAAATGCAAGAAGAAGAAATATACCAACTCGGGGACTGTAAGTATTCCCTGGACTAGGGCCTCCCCAGTCTTTCTGTTTTTAATCAGTGGTGACAGGCATGACAAATAACGGAGGCAGGACATCTAGGGGCACAGGTCATCTAGGACAGTAACACTGACAATAAGGTGATACCATTGAACTTTTGTTTTTGTTTTCTCACCCAGAAAATTTTCCTACTGTTATACTTTTGCAGGATTAAAAAAAAATACCCTTGGTTGCATTTCCAAATTTAAAATGCTTTTAGAATCCCAGGATGCACCTGACAGCTTCTCCCTTTATTCTTTCAACGACTAAGCAGGGTGGGAGCAGCTGGGCAGGAGTGGAAACACACATGTCCCATCATGCACTTTTCTCCAAAGCTGTACTAGGTTCCCTCTTTTGCCACCTCAGCTGTGTTTGCAAAAGTGACAGGGCTGCCTCTTGTATTCCACAGGTGACACTCCTTTCCTTTTCTGTGGACTCAGAATTCACTTTTGTGGATTATATCAAAGGAGGGTGAGTCATGGCCAAGCCAGCAATGAGTTCTCTCACTTGTGAATGGGCAGGGCCCACTGAACTTTGCTTCTCTGAATTTCACTTTTCTCCTATGTAAAATAGGTATTTTAGTTATTATTTCAGGACCATAGTGTTACTTACATTAAACTACACACAATACCCTAGTCATAAGAATAATCACTTAATTCTGCTGCAAAGTGTGATCCATGGACCACTACCAGTAGCAGCAGCAGTATTTGGTACTTTGTTGATGCCATCAAGACTGCCTGGATTACTATCTGCAATTTAACATGGATTTATGTTTGGGAAATACTGATGTTGTGGGTATTGGTCCCTCTTAATCAATCCATCTACTTCTCCACTAGGACACAGTTGAACTTCACAGTAGCTATTGACTTCACTGCTTCCAATGGTGAGACATGGGTGAGATTGTGGGAATGAGCAGAGTCTAAGGGATTCTTTAAAGACTGGTCTAGATTCCTACCTGGGTTAAGACTTTACCCAAGAAAGCTACACTATGTAAAGCCAATCCAGGATGGCACTTGGACAGGTGTGATGGAGAGAAAGTACTGGGTGCCAAGGTAGGCAGAGGGTACAGGAATATGATGGTACCTAATCAGGTAAGGTTGAAAGGCTAGCTTGCTCAATTAGCCAGTGAGGAAATGGACAGGGTGGGAGAAAATGGAGTTATCAGGAGAGGATAAACAGATTGGTGGGTAGGCACTTACCAGGATAAATTAATAGGTAGTGAATGATTAATCAATGGACAAATAAATGAATAAATCATGGGGAGAAGGATTTGTGAATGAGTGCACTAAGGGGCATGTAAGTATGTGTGTGACTGTATAGGCAGACAGCTGTTGTTTTAGGTTAAGGAAGTAACAGGTAGGTGCATTAGCTAGGAGAGTCTGGCAGGGGAATGGATCCATATGACAAGAGAATGGAATAGACCAGGATGGCTGAATAGACAGAATATCATAAAGATGGAAAGCAAGAGAAATGACAGGTAAGCAGGAGGCTGGCTGCATGGATGGGTAGATAGACAAGATGATACAAAAGTAGATGGATAGAAATGAGTAAATAGGTTAAAAACTGAATTTGCTGCCTGGCAGATGGGTTGGAGGATGTATGGGTAGACAGATGACCTTAATACAATGTATAAAACATACAGAAACAAGTGAGAGTTTCAAGAGAGGTATATGAACATCTGATGGAGTCACACACAGAATGAGGGAGTCCATAGGTAGAGGTAGATAAATGGATCTGTGGGTGGATACATACAAGGACAAGCACGTAACTGTGAGGTCTGAGCTCCTTGTGTCTCTACAGGGAACCCCCTGCAGCCCACCTCGCTACACTACATGAGTCCCTACCAGCTCAGCGCCTATGCCATGGCCCTCAAGGCAGTCGGAGAGATCATTCAGGACTACGACAGTGACAAACTCTTCCCAGCCTATGGCTTTGGAGCCAAGTTGCCCCCAGAGGGGCGGATCTCTCACCAGTTCCCCCTGGTACAGTATGGGCCAGAGCCTACACTCAGTGCCCCTCAGCTGTTAATGTGCTGTGAAAGGCAAGAGCCAAGGAGGACCTATGACACAGTGACAGGACAGGGAGATGGGGCAGTGTGGAGAAGAGCATGCAAGAGTCTAGGGTGGGAGTGAGCTGGGATCAGAGTGCCCCTGAGTGTCCTCTGTGTGGGCTTAGCTGGGCTGAACCTCATGGGGTTTTTTTGGCAGAACAACAATGATGAGGACCCCAACTGTGCAGGTATTGAGGGCGTGCTGGAGAGTTACTTCCAGAGTCTGCGCACAGTGCAGCTCTATGGGCCCACCTACTTTGCTCCTGTCATCAACCAGGTGGCCAGGTAAGAGGACTGGGTGGCAGTGAGGGGGGAAATAATTGGACCCAGACACAGGTAGACCCACTCTGAGCAAACTTAGACTTTGGAGGGAAGGGCAAGTATTCAGTGCACAGTGATCCAGATCCTGGTACCAAGATGGTACTCTGCCTGTGCTTAGAAAAAGTATCAAGAAGCATCCTTAGCTGCTGCTTGAGAGCCACATTCCAGGCCACAAGGTGGTCTTGGTGGCCTTTGTCTAAAAGAGAGAAGAGTCTGTGGGACAATGGTGAAGGCACCAGCTTTGCTACTAGACATAGCTGTCAACCTGGCACTAACCAGGTAACCTTAAGTAACTTGTTTTGTTTTTATTTTTATTTTCTTTTCTGAAAAAGGGTCATATAAAGGCCAAGCTGTCCTGGAATTTGCTATGTTGGCAAGGCTGCCTTTGAATTCCTGATCCTCCTGCCTCCACCTCCTAAGTGCTGGGATTGTAGGTATGATATTACTATGCCAGCTAGCTTAGCCTCTGTCTTAGTTACTGTTCTATTGCTGTGACCATAACCAAGGAAACTTACAAAAGAAAGCATTTAATTGGGGACTTGCTTATAGTTCTAGAAGTCATCCATTATCATCATGTTAGGGAGCATGGCATGGCAGCACACAGGTGGACATGGTACTGGAGAAGTAGCTGAGACTTCTACATCTTAATCCATAGACACAGAGAGAGACATGCTTGCCCTGGTATGGGCTTTTGAAGCATCTAAGCCCACCCCCAGTGACACATTTTCTCCAACAAGGCCATACCTCCAACAAGGCCACACCTCCTCCAACAAAGCCACACCTCCTAATCCTTCAAATCATTCTCAAATAGAGCCACTCCCTGATGATAAACATTCAAATATATAAACCTGTGGAGAGCAGTCATTCAACTCACCACAGGTTCTTTTTGTTTGTTTGTTTGTTTGTTTGTTTGTTTGTTTGTTTTTAGGTTTTTTTTTAAAGATAGGGTCTCAGTATGTAATCCTGGTTGTCCTGAAACTCACTATGTAGACCAGGTTGACCTCAAACTCACAGAGATCCACCTGTCTTTGCCTTCTGAGTGCTGGGACTAAAGGCATGTGCCACCATTGCCTAGCTCTCTACCTTCTTTTTGTCTGTGTTTGGGACAAGATCTCACTATATAGCCAAGGCTAATATCTATACAGTCCAAGCAATTGGCCTACTCCAGCCTTCTAAGTGCTGTCATGACAGGCAAGCAACACCATACCCAGTAATATTAGCTTACTTGCAGAGTTATTATGAGGTTATGTAGCAAAAAGTTATTAGATAATAATGTAAGAGGTAACAGCATAGCATCTGACCCACAGAAGGTACAAATTAAGGTTAAAACTATGCAGAATTTCAGAATAAACACAAGCAATGAATGAAAACCCAGATTTACCAGTCAGTGGTGTCACACCCTTTAATCCCAGAATTTGGGAGGCAGATGGAGGCAGATCTCTGAGTTTGAGGCCAGCCTGGTCTACAAAGCAGGTTCCAAGACAGTCAGAACTGTTACACAGAGAAACTCTGTCTCAAAAAANTCGTCCTGCAGGTCCTCCATGTTGAGAGCCCCTTGCTTGTCTTCCGAGGTGTGAAATACAGATTAGCGTGAGGGGCTGGAAAGTCACCGTAAGTAGCGTGCCCCTTTCTGTGGAACTCCCAAACATTCCCCCAAACAGGAAGTTACCGTAGGTTTACAGCCCTCAGCCAAACCCACGTGGCCCAGCAAGTGGGATCAGCCTACTGGCCGCTTTCCAAGGGAAGAGTCAGGGGACAGGGGCCAAGCTCTGCAGCCCAGGGGTGCTCAGGCTGACCGCTCAGGATGCCACCCCGAAGTCCTCGCAGGGTTGTGTCCCATCTGAGAATCCCAGCCCCGAGCCGCCTGCCAACGCTTCCTTCATCCCTCCAGTTGTGGCAAGGGGGAGCGTGCACGCCCACGCTCAGTGCAACTGTCCCTTAGACAGAGACCGGACCGGCTGAGTGTGCCGCATGTTTATCTTGAAGTACCTGTAAGGAATCCGAGTGGAGCGTTCTTCAGGCTGTCGGCATGAATGAGCAAAGAGGCCTAGAGTGGAAACAGACTCACTGATCCCCTGCTGAGTATTAGTGTTTGGTGCGAACTCAGCTACCCTGACTAGTGCGTACACTCAAGGTTCCGTGGGCACGTTGAAACGCTAGTGGACATGATTCTGAGTCAAAAAGCTGTCTTATTCGGTCTTCAGTTCACGATTCTCCCACCACAAAGCCTTTGCTCACATCTGCCATTAGATTTTCCAGTATTTGCAGCTAGCCACACGGAGATATAAACACACACACACACACACACACACACACACACGATTTCCTCAACTAATTTGTTTCTCATTTCCATTGTGATTATTTTGTGTTGACTCGTGATTTTTTTTAATGTGTCTTTAATTCCCAAATGTAAAATATTCTAGTTGTCTGTTTCTTACGGATTCACGGATACATTTCTCTTTTATTAAAAAAAACAAAACCAGGGGGCTGGAGAGATGGCTCAGAGGTTAAGAGCATTGCCTGCTGTTCCAAAGGATCTGAGTTCAGTTCTAAGCAACCAAATGTGGCTCACAACCATCTGTAATGGGGTCTGGTGCCCTCTTCTGACCTGCAGACATACACA
>LOEQ01002045.1:88955-100318 GCA_001685075.1 Bramus lutescens | reverse complement strand
CTGGAAGTGGCCGGTGAGTGCGGGCCGAGTCCGGGTGGTAGTAGCAGTGGAGAAGGGGCCACCTTGGCGAGGCGCTCTAAGCACCTCCTGGACCCCTCGGGCAGGGAGAATTGACAGGCCATTCGTTCGCGGCGAGTGTCCGCGGCGACAGTGTGTGTCCTTTGAATCTGCTCGGGCCAGCGGCAAGAGGGAAACCTTGTTTGACTTGTTACACTTTGACAAAAAGAAAGCGGCGCAGCATCCGGGAGACCCGGCTCCGCACCACGGCCCTGGTCCCACCCCTTGTGCCCTGTTTCCTTCAGCTCCTGCAGTTCCCGGGAGTAGATGCTTCCTCCATACCTCTGGGCCCAGGGCTTTCAGAGCTAAGTTCTGGTCACACCTTTGTGCCTCTGACACCAGGTCCTTGGGGACACTGTGCCAGTTTGGGAACCAGGCCAGCAAAGCCAGAGCGGCAGCGTTCACCAGGGACCCGGCTTGGGAAGAGTTGAGCTTGTTTGTGCCTATAATTGCTTTAGTGTTTAAAGGTACAGCAGCAGGTAGGAAATAGAAATGAGTTGGAGTTGAACGTGAAGCTTGACTGACTTGGAAGTCAGAGGCTTTCGACAGAGGGACTAACCTCAAGAGGAGAGGCTGAGAGTCAGCGTTTTTCAGGGAGGTCAGGCAGGCTTTGCATTGGTGGTCCCAAGCACCCTAGTTCAGCTCATCCTAAGAGAAATTGGGGCAGTGACTGACTAAGCTGGGCTCTCTGGGGTTTGGTGCCATCTGCTGTCTCTACTCACCCAGAAACATCAGAGTGGGGGAGGGTTAGCCCTTGAGAACCCTGGAACATAAAGCCTAGATTTTTGTGTTCCTGTTTGTGCCTTTAGGGCCTGGCACTTGGTAGGCCCTGAGTTAATGTTGCATGAATATGTAAATGAGGAAATAGGTGTAGCCTGTGCTGTTTTCCCTGAGTAAATGACTGTTGTCACATGGTTCCTCCCTATATCTCCCCACCCAGCTCCAGGGCTAGGATGAGGATCCCTGTAAAGACCTCAGCAACACACTGATTATGCAGTCCGGTGGTTTCTGTGGGAATCCAGGACTCATCATTGGCAATCTACATATAGGAATTTTTATCCTTCCGATTTGGTGGTCTTCTCATCCAGTTCTTCATTCAACATGATCTTCACTTATTTGCCAAGGCTTGAGAGTTCGGTGCTTGCTAGAAGCTGGGGATTTAGAAATAGATAGGTCTGCTGTCTACTGAAGATCTCTCAGTATACTGGGAGAAGATAGAACTGGAAAATGTCACACTGCAGGTGAGACTAGAAGGCTGTGGGAATAATTTTTCCATGCAAGAGTCAAAGAAGCCATAATAAAAGTATCATTTGAACTAGGTTTTGAAGAATTTGTAGGCGCCAACCAATCAGCATTAATTAAGGGAGATGACAACATTCAGGGAATGTAGGCTGCTGTGCCTGTAGACAATTATAACTTCTGAGAAGAATCCAGAAAGGAAGACTAGAGCCAAATAGTGAAAGTAATCCCTTGAATGTTATCCTAAGAAGCTGGCACAATGGGAGCTTTTAGTTGTGTCACTGGTATGATCACTGCTACTTGGTAGAAGATCACTCTTGTCATTTTATGTGAGACTTGCCTAAAAGAGTTGAGACATAGGCAGGAAGACCAAGCAGTAGGTCTTGAGGACCTGTGCCAAGACATTGGTAAAGGAGCTGGCACTTGGAGATGCTCTAAAGAGAGGCTGGCCAGGACATGTGACCTTGTGAGAAGGGAAACTGGAGAAAGTGGGTTGTGTGGTACAGAGACTGAAAGCTCTTGCCAGGCCTGTGCTAACTGATCTGTATATTCCAGATGTGACAGCATGGGGGTAGACTTTGATGTGAAGACCTTCTGCCACAACTTGCGGGCAACTAAGCCACCATATGAATGCCCTGTGGAGACCTGCCGCAAGGTTTACAAGAGTTACAGTGGTATTGAGTACCACCTATACCACTATGACCACGACAGCCCACCACCACCACAGCAGACTCCACTGCGCAAGCACAAAAAGAAAGGGCGTCAGTCACGACCAGCCAATAAGCAGTCACCCAGCCCCTCTGAGGTTTCTCAGTCACCAGGCCGAGAGGTGATGAGTTATGCTCAAGCCCAGCGCATGGTAGAGGTGGATCTGCATGGCCGTGTCCACCGCATCAGCATCTTTGACAACCTGGATGTGGTATCAGAGGATGAGGAAGCCCCTGAGGAGGCCCCAGAGAATAGCAGCAACAAAGAGAACACCGAGACACCCACGGCTACACCTAAATCAGGCAAGCATAAGAACAAGGAGAAACGCAAGGACTCCAACCACCACCACCACAGTGCTCCCGCCAGTGCTGCTCCCAAACTGCCTGAGGTGGTGTATCGAGAGCTGGAGCAAGACACCCCTGATGCACCACCCCGGCCTACTTCCTACTACCGGTAAGGACCACTACACCCTCCTACCTATAGAAAACTAGTCAAAACCTAGAGAGGTGACGGCCTGATAGGGAACAGCAGGGTAAAAGACAGCACTAGCCATGCAAAGGGAGTGTGAACTGTCCGCAGCCCTATAGGCACATGCTAGGTCCTGTGTTCGTGCTTTATAGCCGTCTCGCCCCTCTTTTTTTGTTTGTTTGTTTGTTTTTTTTTAAATTACTATTTAATTAAGGTTTGGTTTGAGGGGGTTGTTTGTTTTGGTCTTTTGAGACAGGGTTTATCTGTGTAACAGTCATGGCTGTTCTGAAACTTACTGTGTAAACCAGGCTGGCCTCAAACCAACAGAGATCCACCTGCCTCTGCCTCTACCTCCCAAATGCTGGGGTTAAAGGTATGTGCCACCACTGCCTTGCTTGTTTTTTGTTTTTTTTTTTGTGATTTGTTTTTATTTTTGAGATGGCCTCACTGTTTCTCTAACTGCTTGGAACTCACTGTAGCTCAGGCTGACCTTCAGCTGACAAGTGAACCACCTACCTTTTGCCTTCTGAATGTTGTATGACATTGTACCAGCTATAGCAACCTCTTTATTCCCAGAACTCTCTCAAGCAGTCATTGTTCTCATTTTAGAAAGTACCAGGCCTGTCAAAAGTCACTTGCTAGGAATCTCTGAGCTGAGGTTGAGACAAGTTGTCTGAGCCTCAAAGCCACACTGTTCTCCTACACCCAACATCCCAGCTCTGATTTCTGACCCTTTTTACTTTTTCACTGCGTGGCCATGGCCTGGTGTTGTAGAAACCTATCTGCAGAGTAGGTGCAGTGTTCCTCACTAGGACAGAAGACATTGGCTCAGAAGGCCCTAAATGCAGGTGATAAATCTGTGATGTAATGTTCTGTTACTGCTACTTGTCCTTTATCAGCTTTGTAAGCAGTGTTTCCACTGCTGACACAGTACCTGGTCAGTGACTCTTTTGTTTATTTATTTATTTTTTCTTTGGATTCCATTCCTTCTTAAGAGCTAGTCTTAGTGGCTTCTATTGAAGTTGCAGACATTCTTAATTTTTTTACAAAAATCTTTTTTTTATAAAAAATAAGTAATTTTTTGGTTGTGTGTCTACATAGCACCTGTGGAGGCTGGAGAACTGCTTGTGGGGGTCAGTTCTCTCCTGCCATGCACTCTCTCCTACTTACCCACTTAACTGTCTTGCTAACCCTGAAACCACAGACAGACAAAATCTAATTCTTTGGTTTTTTTGAGCCAAGGTTTCTTCTGAAGCTTTGGAGCCTGTCCTGGAACTCCCTCTGTAGACCAGGCTGGCCTCAAACTCACAGAGCTCTGCCTGCTCCTGCCTCCCAAGTGCTGGGATTAAAGGTGTGTGCCACCACTGCCTGGCAAAGCTGATTCCTTTAACATGAGTTAAAAAAGATGTGCAGTGGGTGGGCAGTGTGGTGGTGAACTATATATAGAAATCTCAGCCACAGGATATAATGAAAACCAAGTGGAGTTCTGGCTCCCGTTTGTTCATTTGTCTTTATTGTAAAGGCTCTTATGTAAAAGTGGCTTTTGCTTTTGTAGTCCACTTGATATTACAGTGACTATATATATATATATATATAACTTTTTTTTTACTTGTCCAAGTTTTAGTATTTTCTCTCCTTTTGGCTGTTTTTAGCCCAGTTCCCCCCTCTATGATTTTCTACTCTTTCTCTTTTCTCTTAGAATTTACTACCATGCTTCTTCATCCCCAAATGTCTAGGCCCCTTTTGGGGCCTTCGTCTCCTCTAATGGCTCTTGGCATACATAATCTGTTCTCACAGGCAGTCCAGCCTAGCTTACTCAGCTTCTACTCTTCCCACCCCCCACAGTCTCTTTTCTCTAGAGGAGCAGTTTTCAGCTGGTGTGCCGCAGTCAGTCGGGGTTATGTTGTTGTAATTATCATAGTTAGCAAAATTCCGTTTGGAAATGATTTACTTTTGCAAAAACTTGAGGTCAGAGGTCATCACTTTAATAACAACATTTTCTCTTGCTCAAATTCCAGTGCACTTCTTGAGGGGGAGGGAGAGGGTGGTTTGTCAGCTAGTGTGCCAAGAATTGTACTTGACACACAGCCCACCTATCTGTGCCACAGTCTGTAATCTGGGAGCCTGTGGGAGTGTGTTATGTACCATCACATACTGTCATGTGTCATGGCAGAGGAACAGCCAAGACCTGATGTTTAAGAGAACTAGTCTAAGCCTTAGATCCATCTGGCTACCTCACACCAGCTCTGATCATACCCTTATTCCAGGAGCGCAGGTTGAGCTCACCTTGGGTAAGAGGGAAAGGGTTAAGGGAGAAGCTGCCTCCTATACACATTTTAGTCTCTTTCCTCCCTGCCACCCCCAAAATGCCTTTCAATTGAACAACAGTGAGGACCTATTTCTGTACAGTGAATCAGACATGATCCCTGCCTCTGTCTGGAGAAGGAGTTAGGCACAAGCAGCTATAATTCAAGGCAAGGTGGGTTAGGGCTATATATTGACATTGAATATATACTCCATGCGAAGCACTGTTCTAAGTGTTTCCATTTATTAACTTATTTCATGCTTACAACAGCAATGTCAGCATTACAACTCTATAGATAAGGAAACAAAGGCCCAGAGAGTTTAAGATGTTAAGGTCATAAACTGTCATACAGAGATGGCAAATGACCCCAGAGCTTCTCTGCGCCTGGCCTGCTTGGAGATCCACTTTCCATGTTCTACTAAAACATGCTGTGTGCCCCATGATTTAGCCACCTCACCCCCTTTAAATACAGGGTCTTGTGTATCCTAGGCTGGCCTCCAGTTCACAGTGTAGTAGCTTTGAACTCTTGATTCTTCTACGTCTACCTCTTGAGTGCTAGGATTTACAGCTATGCCATCATACCTGGTTTTATGGGGTGCCAGGGATTGAACCAGGACTTTGTGCATGTTAGGTAAGCACTCTACCAACTGAGTATATCTCCAGCTCCTTGGCTGTTCACTTTTTTAATATCATTAAAAGTTATCATTTACTGAATATAGCTCTCGATCTTTTATCAGTAAAGCTTTGATACAGGGTAGAGCAGTGCTTTCCTGAACGTGGCCAAGTGGCAGAGACAAAGTTTAAAACCAGGTTTGTTAAAAGCCAAACTCCTGTTCTTCTCTTGTACTCTATAGTTGACAGTCCTAGAGTCTAGGTGGCCTAAGGCAGGGCAAGGTGGGTACTTGCTATGTCACAGCCATTTAGAGCAACCCTCTGCTCTAAGCCTGCTGGTCAGAGAGTGCCAAAGTGAATGTGAAAAAGCTGGGGATAGAGACTGGATGCCAGCTCTGTCACTCCCTGGTGATAAGGCCTATCTGTAATAGGTTATTAACATTTTTTTTCTCAAAGCTTTACTTTCTTCATCTACAAATAAAGATGATAAGAACACTGATCTGCTAGCTGTAATGAGAACAACTGTAACTTGGCCTGGTGCCTGGCCCGTAGTAAATGCCCAGTCAGTCCTAGAGGCTATCCAGATAACAAACACAGTATGTAGCATTTGAGAGACCCCTAGCACCTTCTGAAAGAACCTCCATGGTGTCTTTGGTAATTGTCAGCTTTGCTAAAACAGGCCTGTATTCATTTGCCATTGTTGTCCAAGGAACTGCCTTCCTCTGGCTGTACAGTCCTTCATATTCCCCTGATGGGCCCTTACTGTTCCGACATTGACCCTTTTAGGAGTCTTGTTGAGCCTCTATACTTCATATGATGCCACATTATGAGTACTAGAGAGGTAGGCCTGTGTTTATGACCAAGTGTTAGGGCACTTTCTTACAAGTAAGCTGAGCAAGTTAACTTCCCCCACATTTAGGTTTCCTTTTCTGCAAGACAGAAATGATTTTAGTATCTACAAGTATGGGGATGAAATTGAGGATGAAGATGAAGGCTAGGATGAGACATGTGTACATGGGCAGAGGCTGAGTGCTTGGAGGCAAGCACAGTGCTTTATCTGAAGGGAAAAGATATCAGCCATGTGATGCCAAACTACCTGTGTGCACTTCAGGTACATTGAGAAGTCTGCAGAAGAGCTGGATGAGGAAGTAGAGTATGACATGGACGAGGAGGACTACATCTGGCTGGACATCATGAATGAGCGACGGAAGACAGAGGGTGTGAGTCCTATCCCACAGGAGATCTTTGAGTACCTAATGGACCGGTTGGAGAAGGAGTCTTACTTTGAGAGTCACAATAAAGGTGACCCCAATGCACTAGTGGATGAAGATGCCGTGTGCTGTATCTGCAATGACGGCGAATGCCAGAACAGCAATGTCATCCTCTTCTGTGACATGTGCAACTTGGCTGTACATCAGGAATGCTACGGTGTCCCCTATATCCCTGAGGGCCAGTGGCTGTGCCGCCGTTGCCTGCAGTCACCTTCTCGTGCAGTGGACTGTGCTCTGTGCCCCAATAAGGGTGGTGCCTTTAAGCAGACAGATGATGGCCGCTGGGCCCACGTTGTGTGTGCCTTGTGGATCCCTGAGGTCTGCTTTGCCAACACAGTCTTCCTAGAACCTATTGACAGCATTGAGCATATCCCACCAGCCCGCTGGAAGCTCACCTGCTACATTTGCAAACAGCGGGGCTCTGGAGCCTGCATCCAGTGCCACAAGGCCAACTGCTACACAGCCTTCCATGTGACATGTGCCCAGCAGGCGGGCCTTTACATGAAGATGGAACCTGTGCGGGAGACAGGTGCCAATGGCACCTCCTTTAGCGTCCGCAAGACAGCCTACTGTGACATACACACACCCCCAGGTTCTGCTCGCCGCCTACCTGCCCTCTCCCACAGTGAGGGTGAGGAGGAGGAGGATGAAGAAGAAGATGAGGGTAAGAGCTGGAGCTCAGAGAAGGTCAAGAAGGCCAAGGCCAAGTCCCGGATTAAGATGAAGAAAGCTCGGAAGATCTTGGCAGAGAAGCGAGCAGCAGCACCTGTGGTGTCTGTACCCTGCATTCCGCCACACAGGTACATGTGCAGTGGGCAGGAAGGGGATGGGAAAAGCCCTCAGAGGGACTGTGGGGCCTAACTAGAGTAGCCTGCTTGCCTTCCATCAGAGCTGGGTGAAAATGAGTCACCTACCTGACTTTTGCATTTGGAGCCAGAAACTCTGAACCTTTATCTGGTGGATAGAACATGTATTGAAGCTATCCCCCCCACCCCCCCACGAGACTGGGTTTCTCTGTACCTTTGAAGTCTGTCCTGGAACTCACTCTGTAGACCAGGCTGGCCTCAAACTCACAGAGATCCACCTGCCTCTGTCTCCCAAGTGCTGGGATTAAGCGTGTGCCCCTCTTTTTGATGGTGTGGTTTGTTAAGATGAAACAGCTGGTGCTGGAGAGATGACTCAGCGGTTAAGAGCACTCGCTGTTCTTCCAGAGGTCTTGAGTTCAGTTCCCATCAACCACATGGTGGCTCACAACCATCTGTAATGATATGTCGTGTCCTCTTCTGGCATGCAGGCAGAACACTGTATAGAACACTGTACACATAATAAGTAAATTAATCTTTTTTAAAAAAGGATGAAAAAATGATCTTCCCATGAAAGAATCAATAAAAAGTGGAGAGGAGAAGGCTCAGAAAGTTGTGAAGGAACTGGGATGCAGCTCAGTTGTCAGATACTCTTGATATGCTTAGTATCCATAGATCTGGGTTCAGTCCCCAGTACAGGAAAAAAAAGTACATGACATAAGCAACTTGATCATGTACCAGAAATGCTGCAGTGTCCTCTATATTCTTAAGGGCCACCTTCCCCTGCTGTAGACTGTGCCCTGTGGAGTGCTGCTCAGTCAGGCAATGATTGTCAATTGTTTTAGCTGTCTTGTGTTGTCTGGTTGACTTCACCATAGGTTTCTGTCCTTGTAATTTATCTTCACTTGATCTTAGCAAAAGGCCAACAAGTGATGAGATATGTTATCTTCTCCACAGGCTCAGCCCATGAGATCAAAGTCTAACTGTGCCTTGTGCTGTGGCTGAGCAGACTTAGAAAGGCAGACCGATGTTGTTCTACTTAGTGCTGAGAGCTTGGTTTCCTCTCTGCTGTGTTGTGCCACTCAAGGCACTGTTGGTTATGCTGTAAGCCCAGAATTCCAAACTGCTCCTTCTCCTCCTCTTCTTCCTTCTTTTCTTTTTGAGATAGAATCTCTTGTAGTAGGCTGGACTTGAACTCCATATAGAGCCAAAGATTACCTTGAGCTTCTGGATCCTTTTGCCTCCACCTCCCAAGTGCTGCGATTACATGTGTGAGTTCTGTGCCTGGCTTTCCAGACCTTTTTGATGAGTGTCATGGACCCACACTTGTCCTTATTCAGGAGCTCTTACTGGCAGTCAGGACGTAGCAGGTTTTTACTTTGTTCCCTGGTTTCCAGACTCAGTAAGATCACCAACCGCCTGACCATCCAGAGGAAAAGCCAGTTCATGCAGAGGCTACACAGCTACTGGACTCTGAAACGACAGTCACGGAATGGGGTCCCACTACTTCGGCGTCTGCAGACACACCTTCAGTCTCAAAGGAACTGTGATCAAGTCGGGGTACTGTGTCCAAATCCCTGTGGGCTGTGAAAACTAGTACCAAAAGGACAAGGACCAAAATTTATAGTGATAGCCTCTAGCATCAAAGAGCTTAAGATTTCGCCATCTTTAAATTAACCCCTAAAGCAGGCTCAGCATGAAATCTATATATTACCAGGTTGGTGGAAAGGCATCATTCCTGTGTGTTCATTAACTCAACAAATATGCTGAGCATTATCTTGGTGCTAGACTTTGGTAACACATAGATGGAGGTGCTATTGATAAATTACTGGGCTTTCTCCTTGGACTTGCCCTGCTCTTGGCCTAGGTTTCTTGCTAGACTCTCCTGGCTCTCACTGTCTTATGTCCCTTTACCTCCACAGAGAGATTCTGAAGATAAGAACTGGGCCCTCAAAGAACAGCTCAAGTCTTGGCAGCGGCTCCGGCATGACCTGGAGCGAGCTCGGCTACTGGTGGAGTTGATTCGCAAGCGAGAGAAACTCAAAAGGGAGACGGTGAGTGCTCCTGGGCCAGTCCTGGTTCTCAAAGCAGAACACGGCTCTGGAGGAGGGAGAGTGTATGTCCCTGGCTGGGAAGCACCAAAGCCTATACTGGCATTGAATATCCCAGCACTATATGCTTTTAGGCCTGTGGGAAGCTTAGTATCAAAGGAGACTGCACAGAATCCTAACCTCTGATCCAGGGAGCTCAGACCAGGAGTTCAAGGAAGGGGGACCAAAGTAGATAGAGACAGCTGTCTTTCATAGGGCCTGGATGAGAAAAACATGTTTCTAAGCCAGCAGGGACCATCTCCTCTGCTGAGGGACTGGCCAGGGCCTGACTGATCCAGCCTTTTTGTGTGCCAGATTAAGATCCAGCAGATTGCCATGGAAATGCAGCTGACCCCTTTCCTCATCCTCCTCCGAAAAACCTTGGAGCAGCTCCAAGAGAAGGACACAGGCAACATCTTCAGCGAGCCGGTCCCTCTGTCTGAGGTAACCGAATTGGACGAAGTAAGAATCCCTTCCCCTCACTCCAACTTCTTTCTCTTCTTCTCCCAGTTGGACCCCTGCTGCAGGTCTGGCCCAGGGACTAGGTGGGGACCTAGACATAAAGGGTTCGGTGGCTCTGGGGCAGGATGAACTAGAGCCACACGTATCACCTGGGCTCCTGTCCTCATCACAACCCAAGAACTCAAAATGGAGGCCATATGCACTCCTCTCCCAGAGTCTGCCAGATGAATAATCACAAGGCAGGAAGATATTTTCAGGGTTCCCAGCCCTAGAATGGGAACTTTTAAAGGCTCAGAATCTAAAGAGCCAGCTCTGAAGCCCTAGGTTCACTTTTCTCTCTGAGGCAGCAGCCTACCACAAGCCTAATAATGAGCAAGAACAATAGCAGGAATACAAAACAACAGTTTTTAGTGAATTCTCATGGCCTTTTTTTTTTCCCTATTAAAGCTGCCTATGGTTCCAGGAAATAGATTTGCGTGCATTTTCATCACCATTTTCCAGGAGAGGAAAATAAGGCCCAGAGAGGTTAACAGACTAATAAGGTCACACAGCTCAGGACTAGAACTTCCTTTGTACTACAAGCCTGCCTCTTAACTGTGGTGGGAGGAGGTTGCTAGATGCATTTCAGGGGTGGCTGTTGATTAGGGTTTGGGGAGAATAAGAACAGAGCTCCACTTAAGACACTTACCCTGCTCTCCCAGGTACCTGACTACCTAGACCACATCAAAAAGCCCATGGACTTTTTCACCATGAAGCAGAACTTGGAGGCTTATCGCTACTTGAATTTTGATGATTTTGAGGAGGACTTCAACCTCATTGTCAGCAACTGCCTAAAGTATAATGCCAAGGACACCATCTTCTACAGGGCAGCGGTGCGACTCCGTGAGCAGGGTGGCGCTGTACTCCGTCAGGCCCGGCGACAGGCAGAAAAAATGGGCATTGACTTTGAGACGGGCATGCATATCCCTCACAACTTGGTCGGAGATGAGGCCCCACATCACACTGAAGATGGTGGGTGATGGATCAGTCATCTGCATGCATAGAGGCCAATGCCAGGAATGGACAGGTCTCCAAAAGTCCCTTCCTGGGGACAGGCAGTACAGGCAGAAAGCAGCTGGGCTGAGCAGCAGTGGGCTATTCCCAGGAATGCTCCCCCAAGAAGCAAGACTGGGTGAATGGATAGCTGGGCCACCATTCTGCATACTTGTGCTGCCATTTTGTAGCTCTTCCTGGGAGAAGTCAATGGGAAGAGTGGGTTCCTGCTGCCTGCCCAGGTTCAAGGGGCCCAATGGGCTGCCCTGAGCCTGACCTTTCTCCCCTCAACTCTCCCTGGCAGCAGAGGAAGAAC
>LOEQ01002045.1:37856-52712 GCA_001685075.1 Bramus lutescens | reverse complement strand
TGGTGGTACACAGATTATTAGAAATGGGTTAATTAAGATGTGAGAGTTAGCCAACAAGAGGCTAGCTATAATGGGCCAGGCAGTGTTTAAATAAATATAATTTGTGTGTTGTTATTTCGGGGTATAAGCTACCCATGCAGGAGCTGGGCGGGACGAAAGCAGCCCATGCTCCTAATCACTACACACCAACACATATACACCAACATACACACCAACACATACATACCAACATACACACACACCAGCACACACACACACACTTTTTTTCTTTTGATTTTTAAGACAGGCTTTCACTCTGTAGCCCAGTCTATTCTGCTGTCTAGAACTCACTATTAAGCCCGGGGTGGCCTTTAGCTTGGGCTGATTATCCTGCCCAGCCTCCTCGATGCTGGGTTACAGGTGTGAGATGCTACACTTGAATTGAGATTATTTACATTTTTTAAAAAAAAGTTAATAAATAGCTGAACATAGTAGCTCATGCCTGTAATCTCAACACTTGGAGGCAGAGGCAGGAGATCCACCACAAGTTCAAAGTCAGTCTCAGCTATATAGTGCATTTCTGGTGGCCAGGAGTGAGATCCTGTCTCCAAATGCTCAACCCCCAGAAAAGAATGGAGTAGAAAGGAGAAATTTTCTTTCCTAGACAGCAGCTTTTCTAAGAGAGCTTAGTTTCAAATTATTTCTCCTTTTCTGGACTCGAGTGTTTTAGTCATGCTCTGTATTTGGGGATCTCCCTCTATCTTTTTGGTTCCTACGCTCAGTGTCTCAGGAACAGCCTGTCTGAGGGAACCAAAGGTCCCTTCAGACTCCCGGTCTCATCAGACCTCAGCAGTCCCCTGGCCGGCACAGTCCTCCTCTTGTGCCTTCCTTCTGACCCTCCAGCCTCATGCCTGACTTTGTTGTGAACTCATGCAAAAGGACCCAGAAACAGATGTACACAATGGGCCTTTACAGTTTGGACCCAGCTTACCAAGCTGACTCGGTGCCAGCTATCTGATCTGGCCCTTCCTCTTTCTGTACCCATGTTCTTCATCTCAGACAAAGGAGAGCCTTTACTTGCTGGAACAAAGTTGTTGTCTCATGGTGGCTCCCCCCACTTTGTTCTCACTCTTCCTGAAGCTCCTCTCCAAGGCTTAAGATTATTTATTTTTCATATTTATGTATTTATGTGTATGTGTGTGTGTCTGAGTGTAGGTATTCCCATCACATATTAACAGGAGCCCACAGATGTCAGAAGAGGGTGTTGGATCCCCTGCAAATGGAGCTACAGGTAGTTGTGAGTCTCCTGATATAAGAGCTAGGAATCAAACCTGGGTCCTCTGCAAGAACAGCAAGCATTCCTAACTGTGCAGCCATCTTTCCAGCCCCTCTACTTTTTGGAAGGGAAGCCTCTTCTTGTTATTTTTTTTTATTACTTAGATTTAATCATTGGAAGCAAACTAAATGGAACTCTTACAATAGGGAAGAGCTGCATGTCAGGACTTTTTGAAAACTGAGATGGGACAGACTGGGGGCTGCCCCTCTACCTGACCCTTTGTGAACGAAGCTGTCTGTCTCAGTGTTCCTGGACCTCTGGCTCAGGAAAGGGGAGAGTGCTGGTTCTGTGTATGACAGTCCCCTTGCTCACAACTCACTCCTGGCTGGCTCCTGGAGCACAGCTTTGCCGGCTCTGGCCATCACACTTTTTCTTGTGGCCAGAGACAATGTCCTCAATCCACAGAAGCAGAACTGGAGTCTCCACTGCTGTTTTGTATGTTTGTAGCTTCACAGCCAACAGCTCCCATCTACCCAGCTTTCTCATGCCCACCAGTCACACCCGAGGTCTCCTGTGCATGCATGGCCCAGAGGGAGGTAAGCAGACAAATGGTGCTGGACCCCTAGTTCTGGTTCAAGGTACAAGAAATGACCTCTAAAGCCTGGGTCACAGCTCTATATGGCCATTGTTCCACACCAGTCATGGCCTTAGCTTTTTCTGTCAAGGCATGGGCCACAGCCATCTCCACCATCAGACACCAGCTAATGGTTCAGGAGAATGTTGTGGCACACTTGCATGGCATCCTGTAGGTAGGGTTCTACTTCTGAGAGTATCTCCTGTTTGGCTCCTCTATGCAGAACGGTGCAGGCCTTGGGCCTTTGCACTCAGTTATGAGTGTGAAGTATTCATCTCTGGTCTTCTTGACTTCCAATAGGCCTGCCCCTGCCCCAACATCTTCTCTCAGTTCCTCTGGTCGGCTGACTATCCACGCCCCAAAGGCTCTAGCAGTGATAACTGTCTGTCGTCTAGACTCTGAATGGCTGTGATATTGACCAGCATGCGGTAGTGCTGAGCTAAATCTGAGATGCTCTTTTCCAAGATGACCACAACTAGTGGATGTACTCTTCTTCCATTTGCAGGATTTGGGTGAAATCCTCTTGTGTAACCTCAATGTCAGCCTAGCTTGCTCCTTTCTTATACTTCAGAGAGGAATCCAGTAGCACAATTTGAGGGTTTTTAATGTAGTCGTATGTTTGTGGATGGTCACATCCTTGACTCCCATAAGGCACACGATTCTTCGGTGATGCTCCCAGGTAGCTTTCCCACCCTTGCCTATTTCCTTTTGGCCATTGTCTTTAAAGTGTACTGTCTGGACAGCATCCAGGACAACACTGCATGCCAAAGAGAACCACTGACCGATGACTTTCGTAGTGATAGACCTGTCGATAATGTTCAGCGTTGTGTCACGGTTATTTACACCAGCAGGGGCACTGGCTTTCTTCAGAATGCTGATCATGTCATGCAGTGCCATGCGGTAAGCACTGAGCACCACTGTTGGGTGCATCTGAGCACTCTGGGAAGTGCTCAGCCACAGACAGCATTTCTCTCCACATAGTCCCATCCCTGTCCTCTTCATCCTGGTCCTGCTAATTTCAATCATGGACGTGGCTGCTGGATGCTCGAGTTGAGTATCTTGAAGAATGTCATTGCTAACGTTGGTCATCATGATGCCTCCCATTGGGTTCAAAAGCATCTTCATCATAGATTTAGGTTCCAAACTTGTCCAGACTACATCTGCTATTATCTTAGCAGCATTGATATTTCTGAATAGAGTTTTTCTTCCCTATTCATGCTTTGTATTCTTTTTTTAAAAATATTTATTTATTTATTATGTATACAGCGTTCCTTCCATGTATGTCTGCAGGCCAGAAGAGGGCACCAGACCCCATTACAGATGGTTGTGAGCCACCATATGGTTACTGGGAATTGAACTCAGGACCTTTGGAAGAGCAGGTAATGTTTTAACCTCTGAGCCATCTCTCCAGCCCTCATGCTTTGTATTCTGATGAGCATGAGCATTGAATGGTGGCCCATCATGGCAGGGAAACCTCTTCTTCCTTTTAAGACTCTGATAAGCAGCTTTGGATGTATTGTACCACCTTCTTTCTGATGTCTTTCCTCTCTTTCCCATCTTGGGGCCTGATCATAGTGTTGAGGCTTGTCTTAGTCACTGGTTTTTGTTTTTTCTGTTTCTTGGTTTTTGCTTTTTGTTTTGTTTTTGTTTGTTTGTTTGTTTAGTTAGTTAGTTTGGTTTTTGAGACAAGGTTTCTAGAACTTGCTTTGTAGACCAGACTGGCCTCGAACTCACAGAGATCTGCCTGTCTCTGCTTCCCCAGTGCTGGGATTAAAGGCGTGCACCACCAACACCCACTTTAGCCACTGTTCTGTTGCTGAGAAGAGACACCATGACCAATTCAATTCCATTAAAGGAAAGCATTTAACTGGGGGCTTTCTTAGATTTTCAGAGGTCCATTATCATCATGGTGGAAGCGTGGTGGCCTTCGGGAGAGCCCTGAAGCAGTTACTGAGAGCTACATCCTGATTCATAGGCAAAGACAGACACTGGGCTTGGCATGGACTTTGGAAACCTCAAAGCCTAGCTCTAGTGATACACTTCTTCCAGCAAGGCTAAACCCACTCCAAAAAGTCAGCACCTCCTAATTCTTCTAAGCATTCTCAAATAGTGCCTCTCTCTGGAGATTAAGCATTCAAATATATGAGCCTATGGGGGCCATTCTTATTCAAACCACCTCAACAATTTCTCTCAATAAACCTTATTTATGAAGGAGATTCTGTGTCATGTGCCTTTCCAGATACCAGCTGCAGCCACTTTATTGTTTCTTCTTTATTATGATATTTTACAGATTTTAGGTTGTTGGATCCTTTAATGATGCTGGCCACTTGCATCTGAATCCCCCCACCATGTTATTTTATTTTGTGTGCGTGTCTGTACACATACTCTGAATATATGCAGGTGCCCACAGGAACCTGCAGAACTAACGGAATGCCTTGGAGCTGGAGTTACAGCCATTGGGAGTCACCTCACTTAAGTGCTGAAATCTGAATTTTGGTCCTCATCATTGAGCAGCAGGTGCTCTTAACTCCTGAGCCATATGTCCAGCTCTGATCTCTATTTAGTTACTTGTCTAAATGGATCTCTCACTGGTCCTGAAGCTCATCAATGTCACTAGGCTGGCTGGCCAAACTTCAGGTGGCCTCCACACCCCTCCAACAAGATACTTTTTGTATGGGTCTTGGGGAATCTGAACTCAGAGTCTCGTGCTTTGTGTGGTAGGCCCTTTACCAGTGTTTGAGAAAGGATTTCATTCTAGCTCAAACTGACTCAGAACTTACTATATAGCCCAGACTGGTCTTGAACTTATGGCAACCCTCCTGCCTCAGCCTCACAAGAACTAGGTTTACAAATGTAAACTACCATGCCCAGTCTAACTGTCTGTCTGTCTGTCTGTCTACGTATCTATCTGATTTTATAGGGAAGGCTATTCTATTTTGCACAGGCTGCTCCAAACTCCTGACTTCAAGTGATTCTCAAATCTCGATTGGCCTTTAGTGGCCAGACTTACTTCCACCACCTAACCTGCCTCAGAGGACATTTTGAAACTGAGATAGAGTCACTGTCTCAAAACTAAACAAAATAAAACTGAGACACTTGGGTCCCAGCATCAGAGTTTCCAGGTCTGTAGGTCTGTGGGTCCGGGCCTGAGAGTTTTTTCTATTTTATCAGGTTCCCAGGTGATGCTGAGGCACACACATCCAGGGACCACACTTTGTTGCTTTTTGTTTTTATGTTATGTGTATGATTGTTTGGCTTGTATGTATGACTGTGCACCACATGCATGCAAGTGCCCACAGAGGCCATAAGTCCCCCTGGAACTGGAGTTAAAGCTGTGCTAGGAATTGAACCCAGGTCTTCTGGAAGAGCCTCCAGTGCTCTTGACCACTAAGCAATCTTCACAGTCCCTAGGGATTACTTTGGAAACCATTCACCTGGGGAATAAAATCTGCACTGGTTTTCAGCCTTTCCCAGCCTGCTGCTAGCCGATTTTGCAATTTCATCTGCCCTTCCCCTTCCCTGCACACACCCAGGAGCTGAAGTTCTCACCTCTCTAAGCCAGCTGCTCACACCTCTGCATTTTATTCCTCTGTCTGGAATGTCATCATCTGTTGAACAGCCCTTCCTGCTGAGGCTCCCTGAAGCCCCTCTTGGCTCTCTTAGCTGCTGTTGAGTCATTCTCTGCCCCAGGTCCCTGGCAGCTTGCTCACACCCTTCTGGGCCTGCTCTTACCGCCTGCATCTCCACTGCCTATCACGGGAGCCTTAGTCACCTGTGCCTCTAGAAACAGCTGTGGAGTAAGGGAGCAAAAGTGTGATTGAGGAAGTAGAGCAGGCAAATGGAGTCAGTGGTACCCAGACAGGGCACATCATACCAGGGGCCATTTGTGCCTGTTTCTCTCTGTTGAGTCTGGAGCCCTAGGCCAGGAGGGGACTTTACCTGCTGACCAAAGTTCTCTGACATTCATCCATGACATCTTCAACTGAAGTTCTTTCAGGAGCTGGCAGTCTGGGACCTGCTGTTGCACAAGCTTATCTCTCTGTGCTCACAGAAGCATCTGGGACTTTGAAAAATATTTTTGGGTAGCAGATGCAGCCCTTCTAGGGCCAAGTAAGATGCAATAGACTTTTTTTTTTTTGCCCATTTAGTCACAAAGTGTTGGGGTGGCTTTAAGTAAAAATTGGACAGTGGCTGGAACTTATTCCTTCTCTACCTAGGGATCCCAGTTTCCTCCAAATTCCACAAAGGAGGCCTGATTTGGCCCCAGTGACACCAGACATAGCTGTCCGAACTGTGTAGAGGTAAGGCTGGAGATATAGCCCGGTTAGTAGCATGCTTACCTGTCATGCACAAAACCCTGAGTTCCATCACCAGCACAGCATAAATGAGGTGTGGTGGTGCATGCCTGTCATTCTAGCATGTAGGAAGAAGGGACAGGAGGACCAGATGTTCAGGGTCATTCCAAGAGTGAATTTGAGACCAGGCTGGGATCCGTGAGATTCTGCCTTAAAAGAAAACAAAAATGGGCTGCAGAGATGGTTCTGCAGTTAAGAGCACTTGCTGCTCTTCAGAGGAGTTCAGCCCACGTCAGGCCACTCTTGACCCCTGTAACTTTAGCTCCATAGGATCTGACGCCCTCTTCTGGCCTCTGAGGTCACTAAATTCATGCGCACAGACATATTTGCATGTAATTAGCATTTTTAAATATTAAAGAAATAAAAGAACTGTCTGTGGGTGGTACTTCCTGGAAACAGTAACTGTACCAAGGCTGCAGACACCCTGTAAGGCTTCACTTCTCTGTGTGCCTGCGTGTCCTCTGGGCCAGACAGTACTACTTGCCTTAGAGTAGGCAGTGTGCAGGGAACGTGTGTCTTACAGGAGAGGCCAGCTCCCTCCCTGGCCTCTTCGATGGAGTAATAAACCCTCACAGCTGCTCCATCCTGTCCGTCCCCAGCACACTGCCTTCTATGTACAGTCTCTACCTTCCACCTCTCATGCTTCTACCCAATTTGGGGCCCTTGGATCTCACCTCCTCCACAAAACTCTCTGTTCTTGAAACTCTCCCTGTGCCACCTACCATACTTATGGACAGGCCTAATGAATATGTAATGAGTGGTTAGAATTAGGGTTTTGTGAGCAAGGCTGCCATGTTTGCACAAAATGGGCTCAGCCCAAGGGAAAGAAATGCTCTTCACACAGACTGTTCTGGGTCAGGGGTTGCACTGAATTCCATAACCAAGAAGCGCTGCTCAACCACTTGGACCAAGCAAGGGTGTGTAACATCCTAAGCCCCGTTTTTTCATCTGTGGAGAATAGGATATAGCTGGTATCCTACCATATGCCCAAACAAAGTTAAAACAGCAGCTGGTACCTGGCTAATGTTTACTGTGTGCTTAGTTTCATTATTATTGTTAGAGTTACTGTCTTTCTTTCATGTGTGGGTGTTTGTTTTTTTCTCTCTGGAAGATATGAACAGCCTGGGGACAATGACCTGTCTCTGGTCCTAATAGCAGGCAGAGAGCCTGATGTTGTTCCCTCAGGCCCTTCCTCCATCTTTATGTTTGTCCATGTATACTCGTATTAGTCAGAACTTTCTGTTTACAAATGACACAACTTCGACCCAACCAGGCTTAAGTTAGCTGAAGCCTTTATAGGCTGACCTAACTAGCAGTCTGTCGTGAGGTCATGTGACTCCAGCTGCTCCACTTCCTGCACTGCTGCTGAGCTGGCCTCATTCCCAGGGGTTCTCCCACATGCAGAACAGGCCACTGAGTGCCTTTGTTTCCTGTTTGGTTTCCCTCCTTCCCTTCTTTCTCCTCCTTTCCACTCTCTTCCTTTTTCTTTCCTTCCTGTTGTTAGACAGGGCCTCATGTGGCTGATGCTATCCTCAAACTTGATATCCAGCCAGTGATGACCCTGGTCTCCTGATTTAGCTACCTCTACCCCCAGAGTGCTGGGATTACAAGGCTCAACTTCAATTGTTTTTGTTTTTACAAGGTCTCAAGTAAGTCAGGCTGTTCTTGAACTCCTGACTTTCTTGCCTCTAATTCCCAAGGGCTGGAAATGTAGGCTTGTACAACTGTGTCAGACCCCACAGAGCAATTTTAAGGAATGCCTGAGTGACCCTGGTTGAGTCACATGGTCAGTTTTTGAACCAGTCATTATTATTGGCCAAGGGTTTGACAGTGACATTCCCATAGCAGAGAGAAGCTAGCCTCCTACTTTTGTTTTTAAAGATAGGGTCTATATCCTGAACCTGCAGCCCCTCTACCTCAGCCTTCTGAGTGCTGGGCTTACAGGCTCTTGCCACTACAAACAACAGTTCATTTCTCTTTGTGGCTCAGTTCGTAGGTCATTTCCTCAGTAAAATGTCTCCTCTCCTTTCCTATAGCAAATTGCCAATGTCCTTCAGCTCTAACTCTAGCCTTGGGAGAAGGCACAGAGAGGAGAGCAGTCTGTGCATTCTTCGGGCAGGCTCCCTGCTCAGGCTATGGCACAATGCTGGCAGCCCATCCTGCCTTTGCTTTGTTACCTATGGGGTTGGCTTTGTGGGGTTGCATGATTGAACTTTAAGTAGGTCAGGCGTCACCACGGTCCAGGCCTGTAATCCCAGCAGATGAGGCAAAAGCAAGAAGATTGCCACAAGTTTAGAGCTAGCCAGAGGTCTGTCTCCAAACAAAACAAAAGCTAAAACAAGATCCCAGTAGGGCAGTGGTTCTCACCCTTCTCAATGCTGTGACCCTTCATACAGTTCCTCATGTTGTCCTGACCCCCAAGCATAAAACTATTCTTATTGCTGCTTCATAACTGTAATTTTGCTACTGTTATCAATCATAATGTAAATATCTGAGTTTTCCAATGATCTTAGGTGACCTCTGTGAAGGGGATGTTGAGCCCCAAAGGGATCGCCACCCAGAGGCTGAGAACCACTGCAGCAGTTACCTTAACCCTAATGGTTGTGTCGGAAATGGGGACAATAGCCCAGTTTGGGCTTAGATAAGACACGGGAACATCTGGGACGGACAAGGCTTGTTACTTTTTGGGAAGGCCACGGCCAGCTGGCTTCAGTAACAGACACAAACGAACCATTTAGGTGATCCTTCCGGCTACCCACAGCTGAGACACCTCAGTGAGAGCTGGCACTGCGGAAGCCTGAGGGAATGGGTCCTTGGTGGCCCTGTGCAGTAGCTCTGAAGGCAGCCCTGCCAGAGGAATCCCAGGACCCACCCTCCTGCCACCATGCCCTCATCCACTACCTCACTGTCTGCCTCAGCTCCTACTGGCTTAGAAAAAAGTGCTCGAAAATAAATGTGGGTGAGTGGCCACAAGCTGAGAGCCACCAAACACGCCTTCCTATCCAAGCCCTTCCTACACAGTAACAGATACTCAAAAACTGTAGGTGTTTTTGAAATTTTTTAAAAAACAAAACAAAACACAGCAGTCATTTTATTCTTCAGTCTGTACTTTACAAACCCACAAGGAAGAAGTCCTCGAGGGGAAGGTGTCGAGAGACCGAAGAAGGAAAGGGGACAGCCAGGAACAAGCCCACTCATCTGGGGCCCCAGGCAGATGCTAGGTCCAGGCCTGCACAGTAAGGCCTTGCATGCTGGCTGCACAAAAGCTCAGAGAGTGGCCTGAGAGTACTTCAGCCCTGAGACTGTTGTTATTTGATGGGCAGCCCCCAGCAATGGCTTCAAAGAAAGTGGGCTTTTGCCAGGCCAGGGAAGTGGCCAACAGCAGGCACTACCCGTCTAGGAGCTTCAGAATGCTCTCCCGCTCCTTCAGGGTCTTCCAGGCCTGGTCCTTTTCCTTCTTCGTGGGGGTGCGCTTCTTCTGCCGGGCAGCCATGATCTTGCGAAAGGCATCCATGACCTCATTGTCGGCCATGCGGACCCNCATGCGGACCCGCTGCCTCAGCTCCTGCCGGCTCACCTCTTCCTTCGCCAACCTGCGGGGCCAAGTGTCACGGTTATCTCATCTCCAGAGTTTGTCCCCTCCTTCTTCCAGACTGAGCCTCCTCACAATCCCTTTCCACGTGTTAGGATTACAGGTGTGCATGCCGCTCCACACTCCAACCATGCGTGGATCTGACTTAGTTCCACTGATGGCGGAGCCGAAGGTCTCTAGGAAACCTAGTCCCCCTTGCTGCTTGGGTCTGAAGTGCCTTGCTCACAACCCTGCAGCTGGAGTACAGAGCTCCAGGGCTGAGCTCCAGCACGTGTATGTGTGTGTGTGTGTGCTGCACATGGAGGCCAGAGGCTGACACTGGCTATCTCTCTCTAGCATGCTTCACCTTATTTATTTTTACTAGTTGTATTTATTAGGGGACTGAACGCCATGGTGTGTATGTGAAGACCAGAGGACAACTTGCAGGAGTTGGTTTTCTTTCTCCATCATCTGGTTTTAGGTACTGAAATCAAGTGGCCAGGCTTGGCAGCAAGTGCCCTTACCTGCTGAACCATCTTGCTGGCCCTTGGCCTTCTTTTTTGAGGCAGGATCTTTTAATGGGATCTTAGACAGGCCTACTTGACTAGGCCTGCCTCTGCCCATGTAAGCACTGGGGTTACAGATGTGTGCTGTTATGGCCAGCTTTTGTGTAGGTGCTGAGGACTGAACTCAGGCTTAGTGACATGCACTTTCTCCTCTGAGCTATCTTCCCATGCTGTGGTATTTTGATTAAATAATACCATTAAGAAAAAGAAAACACAGCTGGTGGTGGCAGCACACGTCTTTAATCCCAGCACTTGGGAGACAGAGAGGCAGGCAGAGCTCAGTGAGTTCAAGGCCAGCCTAATCTATAAAGGGAGTTCTAGGACAGCCAGGACTGTTGCACAGAGAAACCCTGTCTCAATAAAAAAGAGGAAAAAGAAAACACACATAAAAAGACAAGAACCAAAGAAATGCAATGCAATATAACACTATAAATATTGCCAAACTATACTTACCAATGGAGCCAGGGCTGGAGAGATGGCTCAGTGGTTAAAAAGTGTACTGCTTTTGCAGGGGTTCAGTTCCCAGCATCTACACTGGGCAGCTAGCAAACACCAATAACTCCAGCTGACACCACAGACACCTGCACTTGTATGCATAAACCCACATACACACAAAATGAAAAAAAATCTGAAAATAGAATCAAATCCATCCATGTCAGTTGTGGGTGCTAGAGCCCTGACACTTGACATCCATCTGAGACACAACCAGGGGGAGCAGGGCTGGTCCCCGGCACCGGCACAGTGCTCACTCACCTCAGCAGGTCATGCTTCTTGGTCCGGTTGTGTGCACTGAGTGCCTTCAGCTCAGCCTGCCGTTTGCGCAGCTCAGCAAGGACCTCGTCCTCTGAGTCCTCAGAAGGCCGGTCCTCGGACTCCAGGAGGCCCTGGGCAATCAGCTCCTCCTTGATGCGGCTCTCCAGGGACTTGGTATGTGGCACACTGTAGGCAAGGCCAGCACCTGAGTTCTGAGAGCTAGCTGGAGGCTCCCTCAGAGGATCCTGGGGCCTCTTCACCTTGTGAACACACTATAGCCATATATATGTTTCAGGCCTTGTTATGTGTGAGTTACAATCTTTTATGATAGAAATTTCCAAGATCTTTTTCCTATCCATAATATATATATATATATTTGTTTGTTTGTTGAGACATGGTTTCTCTGTAGCTTTGGAGACTGTCCTGGAAGTAGCTCTTGTAGACCAGGTTGGTCTCGAACTCACAGAGATCCACCTGCCTCTGCCTTCCGAGTGCTGGGATTAAAGGTATGCGCCACCACCGCCTAGCTAAGTATATTTTAAAAGTACAAATAAGAGCACTCCTTTCCCCCACTTTGGTACTCTACTGTTTTAATTCTTTCATGTCAAGTATACTGAGTTATTTCATATATAGTTTTGGCATTTAGATAGGCACTTGGGTTATCTCCAGGAGAAGCAAAGGTACAGTGATCAAGTCTATGCTAAGTCTGTCCAGAAATGAGGCCAGAACTTTTATCTGAGACATTTGTGCTTGGTCAAATGGCCTTAGCTTCTTTTTACAAAGATGTGTCCCCATGAGAAGACAAAAGCTGACTGACAGTCAAGCCTGGAGTGCAGATGGGATGGCACTCACCTGAAGGGCTTGTTCTGATTTCGGGGCGAGGTGCTTGCTCCATCAGCCCCTGATTCTTTCCCAGACATGTCAGGAATAGGAGAGTCCTCCATAGGGGAAATAATATTTTCCTAAAAATCAGAGATAGGTTAGAAGAAAGCCATAGAATCCCCATTTTTCTGCTCCTCTTTGACATACAGATAGTCTCCACAGGCTAGATAGAAATAGTCTGTCATCTTTTTCATCCCACTCATGTTAAAAAGCTTTCTCCAGCCGGGCAGTTGTGGCACACATCTTTAATCGGGCAGAGGCAAGTGGATCTCAGTGAGTTCGAGGCCAGCCTGGTCTACAAAGCAAGTTCCAGGACAGAGAAGGCTGTTAAACAGAGAAACCCTGCCTCGAAAAAACAAACAAACAAACAAATAAAACAAACAAACAAACAAAAGTTTCCTTTAAAGCTTTGATCATTTCAGAAATCCGTTTTTTGAGAGGAGGGGAATATTGATAGTAAAAAAGGGAGAAGCAAGCACAACAATAGGGAACTGTGCCAGCCAACATTGCTCTTTCCTCCACAGCAGCTGAGCTACACTACATTTCCCAGGCTCCCCTGCAGTCAGATGCACTGGGGGACAAATGCTCCAGTGATCTCAAGAGGTCAGAGTGTCAGTCACACCCAGAACACTTCCTTCACATACTCCTCCTCACCCAGTTTCTGAGGGCCAGGTGCGGTAACCTCGCCCAGAGTGACAGTGGTCAGGATGAAAAGCCACATAAGCTGGAGTCTCTGCTGGGCTAAGGCAGATTTCCTTCCCGCTGCCTCTGCCTACCTGGAATGCACACCCTGACTGTTCCCTGAGAGAAAAACTATTGTGTTAGAGCCAGAAGAGGAAACTGAGGCTCAAGGACATAAAAGGGTGTCTCCAAAGTCAGGCAGGGCATAAACATGGAAACCTCAACTACAGGTTTGAATTCTACCTTTACTTATCAGCTCGTGGTCTGAAGCAAAGTCCAATTTCCTAAACTTCAATTTCCTCACCTGCATCATGGAACTAACACAGCACATGCCTCCAGTGAGAGGATGCATGGAATTCCCCTTAACCAATGCTCAGTAAAGGCATCTATGGAAGCCAAGTGTGGTGGCTTACATCTGCTATCCCAGAAGCTGATGCAGGAGAATGACTATAAGTTCCAGCCCATAGTCTGACTCTATAGTGTGTTGCTGGGATTACAAGCATATGCTACCACACCTAGCTTATAGTTCCCAGCCCAATTGAGTGCTCACCTCCACCAGGGCCTGCAGCAAGCGCTGTGTCAGGGCACCAAAGGGACACCCATCTTCTGGCTGCTCATGCTGAGCCTCAGACTTCTTCAGCAGGGCATCCACATCTGCAGTGGCCAGAGAAAGGGCAGAAGGAGGCCTGAAGCTCTAGGAACTCAGACCCTGGCTTGGTGTGGGCAGGGAGTTGAGGGACTTACCTTTCGTGTCCAGTTCAGTCAGCGGTCCCATGAGGCCTTTCTTCTTATCAGCCACGGCTGCTGCCCGAGCCCCATCCTTCTGCTCCTCTAGCAGATCTTCCTGGGCCCAGCGCTGGGAGTAGTGTTTCCCTAGTGGAGGAATCTGCAGCAAAGACACCATTCAATTCTAAGCGGTGAACACTGGCCACCTGAGCCTAGAGTGTGAGAGGGAGACTCTCCTGGCATGAGATGCTGACAGTAAGCACTCCATTCTTTCCGTTTCTTTCATTTATTTGTTGCCCAAGTCCCTAGCCCAAGGCCAAGGGTGGTGCCACAAAAGGCAAAGAAGATACTTTTTTCTTTTTGGTTTTTTCAAGACAGGGTTTCTCTGTGTAACAGTTTTAGCTGTCCTGGAACTAGCTGGTAGACAAAGTTGGCCTCAAACTCACAGAGATCGGTCTGGCCTGCCTCTACCTCCCTAGTGCTGGGATTAAAGGTGTGCGTGCACCATCACCACCTGGCCAGAAGATAAAATCTTTACACTTACACTCTAGTAAGAGAAACAGGTATATAAAGAATGAAAACAGCTGGGCGTGGTGGCACACACCTGCTGTCTTAGCACTCAGGAGGCTAAAGTAGGATGATCGTTGGGCCTGAGCCTGGGCTGAGACCCTATCTTGTCTCAAACAATACAAAAATTAAAATACATCTAGAAGCTGATATGCAATAATAATTAAGATGTAAAGTATAAGCCCAGGATGGTGTTCCAGGACAGCCAAGGCTATTAGAGAAACCCTGTCTCGAAAGAAGCAAAAACACAAAACAACAACAAAAAGATATGAAGTATAAAATACTGTGTCTATGGATCCTCTTGATCACAGGTAGTTCTTCTAAAGAGAAGTAGGGCCCAAGGCAGGGATGAGAAGGGATTGTATGTGTGTGTGTATTGCTTAAATTTACACTGCTGAAATGGAGTGCCTTTCCCTGCTTCTTTCTGTCTTGCTTTGAGACAGGGACTTGTGTAGGACAACCTGATCTCAAACTCACAGTGAGTGAGTTTACAGGTTGCTGCACTTCTTTAGGTCATGACTGAATTTGGAGCCCTGTCCATGCTAAACACTTGTCCTACCTCTGAGCTTTGTCATTAACTACATTTCTGGCCTCAAAGAAATGTTTTCTTTTCTTTTCTTTTTTTTTTAATTCAGGTAAGTGTAATTAAAGCAGCCAAGGGACCATGAAGTCACCAAATGAGACCACTTCCTTTGTTGTTCTCAGGGAAAGGACCTCACACTTGTAAGCCCAGGCTGGCCTCAAACTTGCCTCAGCCTCCCAAGAGGGACAGGTGTAAGCCACTGGGCCCAGCTTCCTCTTTCTTTTTTTTTAAAAATATATTTACTTATTTATTTATTATGTATACAATATTCTGTCTGTGTGTA
>LOEQ01002044.1:355476-367911 GCA_001685075.1 Bramus lutescens | reverse complement strand
TGAAAATGGCATACATTTGTACAATATATTTTTATCATATCTACCCCTACTGTTACCAACTGTTTTTAAGCTCCCAACACACCTGTTTCTAAACTTCATATCATCTTTTTGCAAGCCACTGAGTACAAAGTGCTGTCTACATATGTACAGACATGGAGCCTTCCACTGAAGCTACCTGCCAGTGCTCATGCTCCCAAGGGGAAAAGCGACTCTTCCTTTCCCCACAGCATTAATCAACTAATAGATAATGGCTCCTAAGATGTGCACACTCAGGAACCCTGCCCTCATGAATGCTGGAATTTAGATCAGTTTTGATCTTGTGTGGGTCTTGCATGCAATTATATTGACTGTCAAGTCATGAGTCCAATGACCACACCATATCTAGAAGATAGTATTTCACAGCTCTATTCCCCATCTTCTGGATCAATAATCCTTCCACCTCTTCTTCTGTAATGTTCTTTGAACCTCTGGTCGAGGGGGATCATAAAGATGAAGTACTGATGGCTCTGCAAACTGAAGAATATAGTTTCTATGACCATCATTGAGAGCAGCACAGATTCATGGTTATAGACATAAATATGTTTAGAAGATTATTTAACAGTGTGACCATTAAGTAAAACAATAGATTCCCCACTAGTATCAAACAGTGACTTCCCAGCCATGAGCTTTAGACCAGGTTTACCTTACCAAGCACTGAATTTCCTTCTGTGAAACAGGCTTCAAATCCAACCAGGAATCAAATAGTTACCTTAATAACTGTCATACTGCTGTTACTCAATTGGGAAAATTTTTCTAGTAGGTAGGTATTGTAGCATCCTGGGTTCAGGGCTGAGGTTTTGCAAACATTTTATAGAGAATTGTTACATCCACATTCATTAATGATATTGATGCATAGCTTATTGTTGTTGTTGTATTTATATGGTTTTAGTATTAGATTAATGCTGACTTCAAAGTTTTTATGACATCAGGAATTCTTTTTACTTTTTATGGTCATAGTTCATAGATGTGGTCTTATCATGGTTTCCCAAAGATTCTGCATATTTATATGGGCTTTTAAAAATTTGTTTGGATGATCTAGTTTTTCTACTTTATCTTCAAGTCTTAATATCCTCTCTTCTGTATGATTCATTCTGTTAGAAAGGGTATATCCAAGAGTTTTATCTGATTTGTTGCAATTTTCATTTCTAGCTTCATTTTAGTTGGAGCTTCCTTCAGTATTTCTATCCCATTATTGAATTATACTTTCATATTCTGAATTTCTTTCCTTATTTTATTCAACTGTTTGTTTTTGAGTTCTGTTAGTTTATTTCTGTTTGCTTTAAGGTCATCAGTTGTTTATGTTTGCTTTCAATTCTTCAATTCTTTGAAAAAGTTTATAAACGTTCTCCTGACTTTTTTGAGTTCTTTCTAAATTGTTCTTAATAGAGGTCACTACAATGGAAACAGCTGTGTGTGGGAAAACATGTATTATAGTGGTATTTTGAACTGCTAGTGTTTTGTGGTAGGACCTGGGCATGTAGGAGTAGTCTGATATTGTACATTTAATATGTAACTTTGATATGGAGAAGGCTGTCAGTAGAATGGAGTTGACTTGGGGATTTCCAAAGGGGTTGGGGGGGAGCTCTTGCTAGGGTCTCACAGGCCAACTGGAGATTTTGTGACAGTCAGTGGGGTAGGCTTGGGGAATTCCTCAGGGTGGCAGAGGGAACTCTTACCAGGCCTTCATGGGCCAACTTGAGTTCCCTAATGTTCTGCAGAGTGGGGTTGGCTTGGGAGATTCCCGAGGGAGGCAGAGAAATTTCTTGCCCCTAAAGTCTTGCTGAAGCTTTCTGGACAGGAAGCAGAGTAGGGTGGGCTTGAGAGTGTTTTTTTTTAATTGATTTTATTAATCTATACATTTTTTCTGCTCCCCTCTCTTTCTCTCCCCTCCCCTTCAACCCTCTGCCATGGTACCTATGTTCCCAATTTACTCAGGAGATCTTGGTTTTTCTACTTCCCATGTAGATTAGATCCATGGGAGTGTTCTTATTTGACTCTGTGGGCTGTCTAGAGCTTTATAGGCAGTCAGCATGGTAAGCTGGGCTTCTCCAAACCCTTTTAGCAATGACAAATAGTTGAACCATTTTAAGTGCAGAGTCTCAGATAATCTTTTAATTGTAAGTCCCTGTCAAATAAAAGCTGTAAGTTATGTACTTCTATGTCCAATGGCACCAAGTAAACATCCCATTTCAAAAATGAGGAACAGAAACATAGAAAAGATCAGGTCAGGGCAAGTCCATAAGCCAGCAAGAAAAACACCAAATTTTGTGGCTCTCTGCCCACACCAGATGCTATTAATGGCTTCATTGACTTCCAACAGTCTAGGTAGGTGGACCTGCTCAATTCTTCTCTTGTGTAATATGTAGCTTCTCTATTGAACCAATTCAAGTCTGTTGATATCCCATACACCTGCAATTTCTAGCATCCTAAAATCTTAAATACAACTTAGACTTTATCTTCACAGCTTTACACAGTGGCTTCTCTGGGCCTCCTTACAGGGAATCTGGTCCCACCAGGCACTGCCTGTAACCTTAATGTAAACCTATTACCCCAGACCTCTTACACTCTGCATGCCTATGAAGCTAGAACCATATGGATAACGCTACTAAGTTCTCCCTTTTTACGACGTAGTCTAGCACTCATCTATCACAGCAACAATGACCTATGTGTACCTTAGTAGCTGAAATTTAGAAAACACCACAGGTGATCTTTTTAACAGAAAAATACTCTATCTTCAGTATTGATTTTATTGATCTATACATTTTTTCTGCTCCCCTCTCTTTCTCTTCCCTCCCCTTCAACCCTCTGCCATGGTACCTATGTTCAGGCTCAGTTCAGGCTCTCTTCTTTTACGTAAATTTGTATTTTTGTAAGTTGGAACCTATAGTATGTGGGATTTTGCATTTGGGAAACTATTCTGATGGCACAGGGTACAGCATGAGGTTTCTCTTGAAGAGTGTGTATCTATTTCATCTGGGCATTGGTGGGTGGAGGCAAGGGTGGGGGACCTAGGAAGGAAAGAGGGAGAAGGCTGTGGCCAGGATGTAAAATAAAAAGATTTAAAAAGAGAGAGAGAGCTGATCTATTAACAATTGCAACTATTTTTTCAGCACCACCCTTGTCTGTAACTTTTAGTTTGCTGATAGTCCTTTCTTCACCAAACTGTGCTTTTTTCATAACTTTCTACTTTTATTCTGCCCTCTCAGATTCTTTCCAGAATATAGCATGAAAGACCTCAACATGGTTCCTTAAAGAATCTTTGTTTTCTTCTGGAAACTCATGAGTTGGTTCTCCATTTTCCATATTTCTCTTGGCATTCTGCTCTTCAAATCACCAGTTAGAATGGCCCAATTATTCTCTGCTTAGGACAATCTGGCTTCTCTAGCCCATAACCCAAAACTCTGTCACACCCCCACACCCCCACAAAGAAAACCTGTTTCAAAATTTAAAAGTGATCAGGTTTATTACAGCAATGATCCCATTCAGTGGCATTTTCCACGGCTGTAATCAGATATCGGAGGAAAGGAATTTAAAGAAAGAGGGCTTTGTTTTAGCTCATAGTTTGAGGATATGATCCATCCATGTGGGAAGGCATGACAGTGAGTGCCTCTACCTGTAGTAGCAATGGTCTAGCAATAAGTAACATTGTATCAGCAGGCAGGAGCAGAGAGAAGCAAATGTTGTCTTTCCACTTGTTCCCCCTCTTTATTTGCTCTGATGTCTCAGTGTGTGGAATGGTACTGCCAACCTTCCTGGTAGATCGCCCCACTTCAGTTAACCCTCTTTGAAAATGCCCCCATAGACACGCCCAGAAGTCTCCTAGGTGATTTTAAGTTTCATCAAGTTCACTCAAGATTAACCATTACAACTTTTACAGGAGAAAAGTAGCATGAAGCTTAAGGAGGACTCAAAAAGGATAAATGATAGATTCTTTGTCTTTAACAAGTTTTTGAAAAAAAGTCTATCTCTAAGATGCTTCTTTCAGAACTTACTGTGAAAACTTGGTTAAAAGTAGCATCATGAGAACGTGCAAGAGAATCGCTGACTGCCAGCATGACAGCCACACCAGGGTGTAAGGAGTGAGCTTCTTTAGTCAAGCTTGTATGGATTCTTTAAGGATAAGAATGGCTTCAATCAAAATACTGTGGAAGTGTGAGGAGGGCCACTTGCAACTTAAACCCAGTTTAAGCTAATATTTATAATGAATGAAAGTATTTGTAGTTAAATATCATTTTATAACTTTCCTTGGGTGAGTACATCCACTACTTTTATTTATAAATATTTCTTTCACATTTTTGGAGATAACAACATAATTACCTCATTTCCCCCTTCCCTTTCCACCCTCCAAACCCTCCCATATAATCTTCTTTGCTATACAAATTTATGGCTTCTTTTGTTATTCATTGTTGCTACATACATATACGTATATATGTATACACACAAATGTATTCCTAAATATAGTCTTCTCAGTCTGCAGAATTTCACTTGTATGTATGCTTTCATGGCTGACCATTTGGTATGGCTAAGCGACTGGTGTGTTCTTCCTCAGGCAAGACTATTTTGTCCACTCTCAGCATTCCTTAGTTGTCTGTGGTCCTTTGTATATGTATGGTTAAGGTTTCATAAGATTTCTCCACATCCATAACATGTCTGTTAGTGTCATCATTGTCTAATTTGTGTTTAAGCGTCCGTGTTGGTGAGATTTTACAGGTGGAGTATCTGACATCTCTAGGAGATGCAATCTCACAGCAAACTTCCTGATTCTCTAGCTCTTACATGTTTACAACCCTCTTCGGGAATGATTGTTGAGCCTTAAGTATGGAAGTTGTATTATCTCTGTTTTAATTTTCTGTTTTTTATCCCTTTTGTTTTTTATTTGTCTGTTAATTTTCTTTTCTTTTGCAATAACTTTTCTATCATGACAATAGCTCTGTAAAGGCAGCTATGACAAATTCATGAACACCCATAGTCATATGCCTGTATTTCCTTGAACTAGACGAAGAAATAAGCTCCAAAACAAAGAAAAAAAAGTATTGGTCCACACCTTATTAGATCATCAGCTTCAGGTTGCTGCTGAGTTTCTTTTGATTTTTACTCATATTGTTTTGATGAGCTCCACTGAATGAGTCATCCTTCCATCTAAGCCAACACAATAGATATTAGCTGATAAATATTCCAAAGCTAAGAGTAAGTGACTTAGAGGAACTCTTTGAGTTACAACCTCTCTCTTTCACATTCATCAGGCAAAAATGCCAGTGTCAATATCTCTTATACAGGTCCATCTTCAAGCTCAATGAAGGATGTGTCGATCAATCTAGCAGGTTGCCTTGGGAATTATACAACTACAGCATTAAAACCACGACTAATAGTGAGTTAATTCTTATGCTTTGTGTGTAATACAATTCTACATTCCCTATTCTTTTTGGTTAAGAATAAGGCTATCCCAAAAGAATAGAATAGGCCAAGGTTTATCCTGCCACTCCCTGTGGCTCTGAAGATTAAAAGTCAACACCTTTGAAACTAGTTCCTATTATGAACCATTACTTGATCTCACCAGCCATAATTTCAGATCCACCTCCCTTTCTGTTTTGAGCTCAATGTAAGCATGCAGGAAGTCACTTTCAGACTGAATACAGTTTTCCCAATGCCACTCCCTTGACTCATTTTCAAGTTCTATTGTGACGCGTGTAACCAATAATAGCAGTAAATGTATGCTACTATAGCAAGATATCAAACATTCAGTTTGTGTTAAATGAGCACCTATTTGGATTAAAAAACTTCACTAATTAAAAGATGTAGGAATTGAACTACTTTTAGGAGAAACTTTTGCAAATGCAAACAGAAGACAGCTGTCCAAATTCTAGAGGCTGAGGCAGAAGGATAACTGTTAGTTCAAAGACAATATTTCCTCTCATTTGTCCAATATGACTTCTCAATGTATTTTTAGTCAAAATCATAAGTCAAATAAAATGGAAATACTATGTACAAAAGGTAGCATTGAAAGAATCATCTGAAATAGAAAAAAGTAGAAAATACTCAAAACATTCCATGTTAGAAAAAAATTAATGATGAATCCACTCAAGGTAATGTAATTCATCTTTTATAATATGTACACTTTTATAATATATATCTTTTATAATAAGACACTAAGTTGTCAGTAATAAATGAAGGTACTATTTGTTGAGTTTGAATTGTATTAAAACAAGTTAGAAATATAAGATACTCTATCTAAGAATTAAGAATCAGAATATGATCATGAAATAACATTATTAAAATACAATTTAATTTTTATGCTATGATACGATTAAAATGTGTTGAAGAGATCTATAAATGAATAATTTGAAGTTAGCAAATAAATGAAAATTTTCAGGTAATATGTTTAATTTTTAAAATGTATTTCATTCATTTTCATCAAAAACCTAAGTGTAGAATCAGGCCTAAGGTAGAGGGTCTAAAAATGAGTTTATAAAGAGTAAGGTGACCACTTAGTCCTGACAGTGTTCTCTAAATTGTTCATTCTGTTTTAAAACCTGTTAGATTGTAGCCCTGTGGTAAATTCACTGGCCATTGCCTACCAAATACTAGTAAGACAAAGTCAAAAGCCTTGTCTAAGAACCTCTTCAGCTTTCCACTCCTCAAGGGAGGAGTACATTTTGCTTTTGCCTATTTCTTTTTTGGTACTAACGACTGAACCTAGTACCTCCTGCACACGAAGTAAGTGCTCTACCAGTGACTAAAACACCTAGACTACCTTTTCCTTTCAAGTCACACAGTTAGTGAAAAGGCTAAGGCCGGAATTCAGATTTTAATAACAGTCTGATTCTATTCCGTTTCCATTCTTGAGCATTCATTATTTCCTAGGAAGTAATCCCAGTATAGTCATTCAACTTGACAACTTAACCAACATATCAGAGCAAAATGCCTTTTCCATACTCTGCATTTTCTCAGGTTCTGCTCCTGCCTGCAAGACCTACTTCTAATCTTACATTCTCCCCCTAATCCTCCACTCACGCCTACTCTCCTTTTCCACTTATTATCTTCTAGTATCATTGGGCTAAGATGTTTTTTCAGGAGACAATATTTAGAATAAGAGTAGGTATGTTTTAGTTTCAAGGTTTATGCTCACTTATCCCATAACCATTTGCCCTGTCTGCTCAAGCCTTTCTCTGTATCTCTGTTTTACACATTAAGAGGGATAAATATTTTATCATAGAGAAAAGCATATTCAGAGGGGTTGCCTGTCAATGCATGGGCAGTATTTTCTGCTAATTCTTGGTTTTCTGTACTGAGGAGCGAAACTTATGATAATAAGCAGAAGTGCTGTGACGTGAAATGGCCTCAGGATTGTGAAAATACCTGCCACCTGTAGTCATGTTTATTGATAACTTACCAGGATAAATGGAATTGTTTCTGATTTGTGAGGTTTCCCGGTCTCTGATTCTGGTCCACAAGTCATACTATCGGTTCAAGTTGTTTCTTTCAGACTTGTTTTACGAGTTAGGCTTTAATTACATGGGATTTCCTCCTTTGGCTTCAGGTACATACGGGACGAAAGAGTCACACAGTTGAGTGGGAATCTCAAAGCAGTTGGACACACAGAAGAAAGGACCTTGTCATTATTCAGGAGTAAGATGTTTAGGTAAGATCTGCTTTTGCCTCTGTAGCTTTCTTTACAGGTTTTGCTGTGTCTTAAATCATGTGAAGTACATAAATGTTTAAGAAATTTGGGTTGTAGAAAGCAATTACAGTCACTTCTCTGAAAACTTTGGTAAAACTGTTAGAGATTGTTTAAAGATGACTGGTGTTGTTTAGGTAACATTCTTGCTTGTTTCTCTGTTGGGGGTACTTTTTTTCAAACCAAATAAATAAACCTAAGAAAATGAAGTACTGTTACTACATTCCCTTTGAAGAAGGAAGTATTTTATTTGTCAAGTTTCAGTCTTTAAAAACTCAACTGTGATTATTAAAACATAGTAAGTTAAAAAAAACTTGCTCTGTTGCTAGAAAACTTTTTGAAGATTAAATGTTTTTATTTCTACTGGTGTCATCACCAACTACTAAATGTGACATGAAACCTAACGTTCTTTCCAAGAAAGCAAAGGCAAGATTTCTCCCTATTTTGTGCAATAATGCTATTTCTAGTTTTAGTAAGTATTGCAACTAATTAAGAAAACTGTCATTGCTCCAATTTTCCTTTTGGTTGATGAAAGCTTATTTTCATAAACTTTTACACATAAAGGAAATCATCTCATAACCTGCCTTCAGATGCTACTTAATTGGCAAAATTAGTTAATAAACTTAATACAAAGTTAACAACTTAGTTAGCATAATGAAAATCATTGCATTAATGTATATATTGTACATATGGCTTTTCTATCAGCGCTGGAGAAAAGTCCCTACCTGGCAGGCTATGCTAAAAGAGGATCAGTTAAGGCAAGAATACTGTTTAGGTGTAAGTGCAGTTGAGTTTTGTTTTAATATCGAATCATCAGAAGTAGAAGAACTAAAAATCAAATCATATTTAATAACAAAACTCATGTATGATTAAATCTATATGGGTATACCTATAGATAAGTAGGAAATAGGTAACAGCCTATTTCTCAAACTTAAAAATAAATTGTTTCACATTTCTCTTGGAATTTTAGTTTCCACAGATTGTATTTTTGACTATATTTTATTTCTTAAACAAGCTGTATCTACTGTAATCATTTTTCTTTTTATTAACATGAAATATCTACTATCAATACTTATGTAAAATTGATGAAATTCTGAAATTTGAGACAGCATATTTTGGAAAGTACATTCCATCCGCCTAAGTAAAGCTTTGAACTTCCAGGCTATGGGGTTGGGGAAGGATTCAAATGGCCTAGGGACTTCTTTTATTAAATTTCAATTTCCCAATTCTTCCAAATTCTTTGAGAGATCAGAGCATCAAGTAAGGTGGGCAAACGGAACAGATTTTTATCTTTTTTATACTTTTATTTTTATACTTTTTAAATGATTCTATGCAATTTTTACTTAAATTTAGATGTGTCTTCAGGTAATTATGAAATATTTCTGTTTGACAATGGGCTTTAAAAGGCAGATTTGCTTGCTCTCCTATACAAATTACACTCTCAGATTTCATCCAAGCTGCCATCTCCTAAAGGCTACACACATGGTTTGTTCATGTCTTTTATCATGTTCTTGTGTCTGAGAACAGAAATCTTCATACAGGCCCTAGAACTTAAACAGCTATTTTATAAAATAATTGCTATTTTTTTAAAGTTCTATGGTTTTCCAGAATTTCATAGGTCTACCCAGGGCATTCATACCCACCAGATAGCATAGAAATCACAAGATGAAGATGGGATTTAGAAAGCAGGATGAAGGTTCAGAAGTCGACAGTCAGAGAATATTTTAAAGAAAGATGTAAAGTAAATAAGCATCCGATGGGCAGGCAAGTCTTGGCAGAACCCATTCTTTCCTAATAAATCATATTTCCATTTTCTTCTCTTTTGTTACTATTTATGATACAATTATCTGAATACAGAGACATGACAAAGCTAGTCAGATGACTTACATTCTAATAAGATTCCGAAAGAACACGAAATAAATTGAAAACAGGATACATCAGGACCCCCAAAATGTGTTTTGCACCTTGTCTATTGTTTCCACTCTGCTTTCTGAATTGTTCTTTTAGCTTGCAACACCCATGCTTAAACCTACAAATCATTAGGAAGAGGGTATATTGATTTATGAAAATTAGTCAGATAAGCACCAATATGTCTGTGTAATCATAGAGCCCATCTAATGTTGGTATTGGATGGGGAAGTGGTGATGTCTTTATGAGACATAGAAACATCAGCTCCGATTCATCATCCAGGATTACATATCTCATAGCAAATTATTTCATGTCTGTTGTAAATTTGACCACCAGAAACCACTCCCAAGGTAGTTCTTTAAAATTTCACTTTTTTACCTGCAACTTAAGTTGCTCTGGAACCCATGAAGTCTGTGGTTGGTTCCACTAGAGTAAATCTGTTTAACTTTCACATTTCAAGGAATTGCGACAAACAAGCATCATTCTCTGCTGGAATACCTATCATCAGTATAAAGACATACAGAACCAACTTCAGTTTTAAAAAATCCTTCTCTCCTCCAGCATTTCTGTTTTGAACAAATCTCATTTCTCATCTCATTGCTTAGTAGCAAAAATCTCCAAAAAATTTTATAGATATAAATTTGTAAATTGAAAGTGTAAATCTTTGAATGGAAAAAATATAAAACGTTAATGAATGGCAAAAAAATTGAAAAAAATGAGAGTTAATGTGAAGTGAGTCATGACATCCTACACTCACCACTGACGTGCCAGGGGAAACTAGGGAGGAGTTGCTCCATGAGTACCATAGGTCAGTACAGTAATTTGAGTGAGAACGACCCTCATAGACTCATGTTTGAGAGCGTGGTTCCCAGTTAGTGGAAATGTTTGGTAAGGTTTAGGAGGAGTGGACTTATGGGGGAAGTATGTCCCTCGGGGGTGGGCTTTGAGGTTTCAAAAGCCCACACCAGGCCCAGTTGCTCTCTCCGTCTGAAACTTACAGATCAGGATGTGAGCTCTTGGCTACTGCTTGCCTACCACCATGATCATGGACTACCTTCTTAAAACTCTGCACAGGCCCCCAAATAAACGTTTTCTTAAAAAAATTATAGATATATACATCTATCTTAATTTTTTATCATTCTTTTTGCTTTTTAATATTTGTTATGAAAGATATCATTATGAACTATAACACATATAAAGTTGAATTAAAGATGAGCATAGACAATGATAATGTACTAATAGTATATATCAAAAACCTAGAAAGGCATTTGAACTTTTTTTAGGATAGGAGAATGAAAAATATTTGAATATATATATGTGTGTGTAATGAATATATTTTATCATGATTTAAACAATACATACTACATGCAAGTATTGAACTATCATATGGCACCCTTTAAACAAATGTATTTTTCTCTTTATATATCTGTTAAAATAAAATTAAACAAAGTATAATCAAACACAAAACAAGCTATTCTTCTTTTAAAAATTTTTAATATACATTTTGATTATATTCTTTCACCTCTCTACTAACTCAACTTATTCTCTCTCTCTAAAAACACCACAAAACAAGTAGCAAAGGTCAAAACCAAACAAACAAATAAAAACCAGTAAGACAAAAAGTATAAAAACAAAACAAAAACACACACATGAAAACCATGGAGTCTGTTTTATGTTGTCCAAATATTCCTTAGGCATGGGACCTCCCATGAAGTGCAGTTAATATACCCAGTGACACTCCACTTAAGAAATGGATGTTACCTTTCCCAGGGTCTATCAACTTGAAATGGCTTCTTGGTTACAGGTGGGACTTTGTGTACACTCCCTTTCCTAGTGCTGGGCTTCATCTGGTTTCAGTTTTCCATGTCTTGTTCATGATGTCACAGTCTCTGTGAATTAATGTGTATCAATACTGATATGTATGGAGTCACCCATCACCTCTAGCTCTGACAATTCTTTTGCCTCTTTTTCTGAATACATCTCTGAGCCTTGAAGAAAAGGGTTTGATAAAGATATCTTATTTAGAGCTGAGTGATCCAAAGTCAAAATGAACTATTTTTTATACAAAGCCCTTAACATACATTAAAAATATGCAAGGAATATTTATTCAACAGGTAAACAGATAAATGCAATGTAATATTCATAACACAGTTTTATTATACAGTAGTTTAAGTAGTTTTGAACATATTTCATTTCTCACCTCATCCTTTTAGTAGCAAAAATCTCTGAAAATTTTTATAGATATATGCATTTATCTTCATTTCTTTCTATCATTCTTTTTGCTTTTTAATATTTGTTATGAAAGATATCATTATGAACTATAACACATATAAAGTTGAATTAAAGATGAGCACAGACAATGATAATGTACTAATAGTATATATCAAAACCGTAGAAAGGCATTTGAACATTTTTTTAGGATAGGAGAATGATCCAAAGAAACAATACCTCAGAAAAGCTACTTAATAGTAATATAATTGGCACTGTTTGGCTTATTTTAAAAAGTAACAAAATATACTGTATTTAATTCATGAATAATGCAAGTATGCAAAGGTCTTACAAACAAACCAAAAAAAAAAAAACATTAAGTCTATCATACATGGTTGACTACAGGGTGGGAACAAGAAGCCAGACTGAATGAAACAACAAGGAAATTTTACCTGTAATGTCTTATTTCTTTCATGAAAACGAAAAAAAGCTAAAGTGGCAAGATGTTAGTGGTTTTCTGTTCTGAATGCTGGTACAAGACACTTACTATGCAGTTATGTGATGTAGGAGGGTCATCTGTCTATGTGTTACTTTCATTGGTTAAT
>LOEQ01002044.1:326209-355286 GCA_001685075.1 Bramus lutescens | reverse complement strand
ATTTGTGTGTTGTTATTTCAGGGTATAAACTAGCTGTGCGGGAGCCGGGTGGGACGAAAAGCAGGCCCGCTCGCCTCTTCACTACAGTTATGTCTGGGGTTAGATAACAAATGAATTATATTGAATTCTTTTAAAATTAGAAAAGATTAAATAGTTAATAATTTTAATGAGCAAAATAATGGTTTCTCAAAGACATGGACATTTTGAAAAATGAATGTATGGCTATTCAAATATTTATTTAAAAGATCTTTTGGTCACTTTCACAAATATACCATGTCCTCCAGCTTCCCCCTCTTCACCTTCCCCTGTTTAACTGCTGTCTGTGGATGATAGCTCAATGCCCTTCATTTTCTTCACGGTTTTCCATCATTGGGGCATATCCATAAAAACATAAGTACCATCTGCATGCAATGTATAAAATGTGATAAAAATTGTCTTGCAAAGTCTGTAATAGTGTATCCCTGGTCATTGTTATAAGGATTACATTGTACATGTGTCCTACAACTGACATATCCACCCTGAGCATTCCTGAACAGATTCTGTGGTACAATTACACATGAGTTCTTTAAGGGCACATTTGTGCAAATTAATTGTCTGTGACATCACATGCATGCTTTCATTTGCAAGTTCTTTTATCCCATTACAAATGATTTCTCATTAACACACTTCTGAAATAGCTCTTTGTTAGCTTTTCATGATCATCTACTTTGCAAAGTATGGTATCAATCTCCATGCTTATCTTACTTATAATCTCTCCAGAGAAGTTCATTACCACCTCCATATGTGGTGTTCATCAAGTTTCTAAATTTCATTCATTCTTAGTTTCTTTCTGATCCTACTGATCCACATCATTTCTCATTTTCCTGTCTTCCAAATTCAGAGTGTTTTGGAGGACTAGTTCCTCTCTTCTCTAGTTATACTTTCTGTGTGGTACTATCCGTCCTATGATTTTCATACTGTGTAAGCTGGTGGTCTTGAAGGCAATTAGTGATCTGTGGAGACCATAATCATTTATTGAAAAGCAAAATAGTTTTTTATTAAAAGTAAGCTTTAGCAGCAAATGGCAAAAAAAAATCCATACTTAACTGTCTTATCTAATGACTCCTTTGCAGTACTTGTCTTATTATTTGCTATATTATACTTTATATACTCATCAGTTGAACATAAGTCTGTTCTTTTGAGTATCTATTTCATTTGAGAAACTGTTAGATACTAGATATACATAAGTGTAATGTAAAGACCTGAGCCCTGTTTTTCCTTATTTATTGGAAGAACAACCACTAAAAAATTAAATAATGAAACCACTGTCCAATTCTAATTATAGTAATGTCACAAGAAAAAAATTAAGGGCTTGATTAATTAAGATTAATAGAAGCAACTGTGAAACTGAAATTGTGGAAGTTTCAGCAATACAAGACAATATTTACCAAAAATACCAATCCTAATGACTAAAAGATTAGTGAACGAGAATTTTTATTTTAATTTTTGTTAGTAAGAAGATGCTAAAATGTGTATTGTCATGAAAACGGTATCGATCTATATGTTTGTGGAAAACTTTCCTGAAAAAAAAAGAGTTATTTAAGCAGAAACTTAAAAGCATACAGAAGAGATTTCACTGTTCTCTTCAGGTCAAATTAAAGATTTGGGGTTATATCCAAAGAGAATTGTAAAGCTAGCAAAGATTTGTGAATAGAGACATTATTCTGCTAGACTGCTAGCATATGTGGTGGTTTGAAATTAAATGACCCCCAAAGAGAGTGACACTATTAGAAAGTGTGGCCGTGTTACAGGAAGTGTGTCGCTGTGCAGGTGGGCTTTGAGGTCTCCTATGCTCAAGCTACACCAGTGAGAGAGTTCACTTCCTGTCACCTTCAGATGCAGCTCCTTCTCCATTCTCGGCTCCTTCTCCAGCACCATGTCAGTCTGCACACCACCATGTCTCACCATGGTGACAATGGACTAAACCTCTGAAACTATAAGCCACCCAATTAAATGTTTTCATTTATAAGAGTTTATAAGAGTTGCCATGGTCATGGTGTCTCTTCACAGCAATAGAAACCCAGACCAAGACAGTATACATAGAGAACTCTGATTTCCTGTAGAGAAGATCCTTGTGGAATGACTCTCTTGGTGAATGGAGCCCAGCTGAAGGCTGGTTCAGTATTCAAGAAAATGGCAAAGGGTGAATGTCTGGGAGTGGAGGTAAAACTGTGACTAGGAAGTGAATGTGTGCAGGATCAGTCTGAACATCAACCTGAAGCCAAGGGTGAGAGGGGTCTCACATTTGACTATCAGAGTCTCCACATGAGTAACTTGGTTGATATTGGTATCATTCAGTAAGAAAGAAAATTTGAGGAAATGTTTATTTTGAAGAGGGGAAGAGAAGGTTGTGAGAGTTAGAAAGAATGTGATGAATGCTTCATCTTGGAAATACTGAATGCCAAATGCCAAGTGGAGATGTGTGAAGGTTACAGTTGGACATTACAGTTAAGAAATTATGGTTAGGTCAGTCTTTTGTAAAATACAACCTTTGGTTATCCTTATCTATCTGAATCCTGAATGTAGATTTTTGAGCAGCACAGCCAGATTTTTTTGAAAGTGTGTAGATCGTTCAGAGAATTTGCAATTTCCAAGCTCCTTCTGCTCTTATACACGTGATTGGTTAAATTGCAATTAAAACTGTCTGAATTAGATCAGCTAGAGAAAAATAAACAGAGCATGAAACAACACTAAGTAAGCAAAGATGAAGCCACTAGCAAAGGGTATTTAAGAAATTGAGAGAGAAATAGAAGGAGAAAGAAGGTATTTTAGAGAACCACAGCTTTGTGAACCTTTTGTTCTCAGTCTACGCTGAACAGCAGCATACCAATGACTCTGATGAAGAGAGGACCACAGACTCAACTTCAGTGTCAGATTTCTAAGGCTATTTGAATATGGTGTCCCTATGATACCTCTCTTTCCACTCACTGTTAGAAAGTGTGGCATAAAGGCAGAGTGGATGAGGCTTCACCTCCATCACAGCCTGTGCAGACTCGGTAAAAACGTAGGATGAGGTAGTAGGAAACAAACCAGCCAGTCCTGCACTTGTTGTTGTTGTTGCCTGGCTTTTTGTTTTAATATCCTAAACCCTACTACAGGGCCAACCAAGAACCAAATACTGTCTACTTTAGTTCCTTAGCAAAATTGTAACTCCTTTATCTTTATATAACTTGAAGTTCAGTCTCATTGTCTCTACTTGGCAGATAAGGAAATTAAGGGGTTACAGACTTCCTAAGTTCACAGAACAGGTAAATGACAAAAGCTGCATGTGAATCTAGTTAGCTCAAACTCAGTCTAGGTTCTTAAGTACTGTAATGTCTACCTTCCTCCAGCCCCGATCAAGCTTACAGTCTAGTACAGGACAGTTGAAGAGATGGAAAGTCTAGTAACTGGCATGTGAGCAGACATGTTTTCCTTGTTTAAGTAGCATACAAAGTTAGCATTATAAATAAAATATGTTTCAGCGGATTCTTCTCCTCCACTTCTGTTATATACTCCTTTTGGAACTGTAATGTTGACAAAGCTGGGGAGCCTGTCCTGGAGGTGAGAGCATCTACTTCATGGAAAGGTCATAAAACTGAGGAAGTTCCTTCAATGAAAAGGAATGAAGAGAGAAGCAAATATGATTTTCACCAGAAACCTCAAGGATTCTTCGTTTAAATGATGAGGGGGAAAAAATGAAGTCCATAGAAGGGATTTTCTGTGTGCCAAGCAGATGTACTGATCATAGTTTTTCCCCAAGACCCCATGAAAACTGCTTCCCAGGATAAAGGAACACCACACAGCATCTCTCGTAAGCTCCGAGAAAGGACATCTTTTGCAAAGGCCTCAGAACCTTTGCTGCATAAACCAAGGGACTCTGCTCATTTCATTATACACAGAATCATCATGAGAAAAGGATCCAGAGCAGCCCAGTTCTTTCCTCTGCTTCTGAAAACAATACAAGATGATGCTTAAAAGTCCATTCATGAAAGCAAATATTACTCAAAAGCATTTGAAATAGCTAATCTTAGGCATGGTTGACGATTCACTATAAGTGACCATTTAGTTTTGCCTATGAGAACAATAGCCATTTACTGGATAGAATAATTAAACAAAATTAGCCATAACAAATACAAATGGGAATTCCTCCCATTTATCTCCTCCCTAGGTTAGATGTACTAAGTACTGGTCAGATGATCTGTAAGAATGGTGCCAATACATTTCTACCATCTCCCTTGATGTATTATACCCAATATATTTTAAAATAGTATGGTACTTCAAGCTCTTTGTCCATGAATTTTCACAACTAAAACTTATACATGTAATGATCTGTTTTTCTGCATTCCTCCTAACCCATCATTCATAGCATTTCAGTTACCATCTCTCCATTCCTGACCCCCACATTTTAAATGAATTTTAAGTGTCTGCAATATATCCTTATATTCAAATTAAGCAAGATTATCATTATGACAATTATCAAGAACATCTTACTATTTAGGTCTACATATAGCAATCAAGTTAATCATTGGAGAATGCACACATGTGCAGCAATAACACCACTGCCCTGTACTCGTTCAGAGAACCAATTCCTCATCTCTTTGGTACATATTGTAGAGACAGTAATGGATGGAAAATAATACAAATCTCGTCACTATGACCTGGACATAAACACACCTTCTTTTTCCCTTTGCTTTCTGTAAAAATTAAATTATACATCACTGTATATTAGGGTTAGCATATTTTAATGGAGCAATAAAGTAAGACTTTGAACATTTTGTAGTTATCCAAAAGTAGAAGGTCGGCTATTGGTTGACTTTAAGAGACAGAACTCATGTGTATCAATAAAATCTCTTTATTCTATTTTTGAACTTCTATAGCCTAATTGTTTCAAAAAACCCCTCTTAAAATAATGTAATACAGAGAAATATGTAGATTTCAATAAAAAATCACTAAAAAGAAAAAACAAAACGTTATGCTTATATCATGTAATATAGAAGTCTGCCACTTGTGGTTATTAAAATCAAAATTAATGGCAATGAAAAATGAAAAAAGTAATACTTGTACATAATTTGGAAGCTTTGTACCTAATTTGGAAATGAAGCATCCAGAGCCACTTACTTAAATTATGCATTTTAGCAGATAATTCAAATATACACTAAAATTTAGAGTCATCCGAAATGACAGCTTTACAAAGCTTTAAAATAGCTGCTAAAGTCTCTAATATAGAGATAGAGATAGAGATGTATAGAAAAAAATCTTGTGTATTTAGATATGAGAAACATGTCCTCTAAGCCAGGTACAGTGTTTTTCTCTCTTTCCTTTGGCAAGTCAATAAGTATTCAAAGTAGAGCTTTCCTAAGCTCTAAGAACACTGTGCATCTTTAAAATACTAGGTTCTTTTGATATAAATCTTTATGTGTCAGATAAGTTTGAGAACAAACCTGTCTCGTTAATTCAGACGCAGGAGGGAAGTAAGAAACGGAGTTGAGGAATAGTCAAAGGACTGTAGCCTTTCTGCCATCAGCAGCCTGGGCGCCATTGTGAGTCTTTGATTCTCTACAGTGTTTCCTCCGTTCTGATGTGTGACAGGTGATGTGCACCTTTGGAGGTCTTACTGGGTTCATGAGCGTTCTCTAGTGAACTGGTTGTAACTCCACCCAGTAAAGGAAACTGCAAGTGAGTGGAGGACCATTATCCTAAGAGTTGAGAGCTTTACATTGTGTAAGGAGACAAGCATTCCTAATCGTTGATGCTTTCACTGTTCTGGGTAACAAATTGCCCTCCCTCCCTGACTTAGTATCGCTCGTAGAGCTGTTACCTGACAGCTGGCATTGAGTGCTGAACTGAATGAAGACTTCCTGAAGTTCAGTCCACCTTCACTGTCAATTACTTACAGAAACCTTGAAAATTTTATTATTGTAATTTTCAACAATATTTAAAAGATAAATTTTAATTATATAATTAAAATTTATCTTTTAAATATCTTTGGTCTCTAATACAACTTTATATATGCAACTCTCGCCAAAATCACATTTCAGAAGTCTTATTCCAAAAATATTCAATCCCCAAAGTATTCAGTATATTCATTTCTAAAAGAAGTGTTTTAGTAAATAAATATCACATTATGATACTCATAATTTTCAAATAGCAGGAAGATGAGATTGATATCTATAAAGGTGAGAGAACATAGAGAACATCTTTCTAAAAACAGGAGTAAGCAAAAAATAAGACTTGTCTATTTGAAAACGAAATCCAGATAGAAAGAACTATTATTTGAGATATCTTTGGAAACAAGCAAGGAACAAATCTTCAATCAAATATTTATTTATTTTTTTTTGCTTTGAAACTCGGCAGACTTCATGCATTTATCAAGCTACACTTTCTAGAATTCCGCAGTACTAACATTGTACAACAGCGCCCTCTAGAGTATATGCTTTGCTCTCTCCGACTAAACAGGATATAAGCCAGTCTGTGTCAGGACTTTCTGAGCATTAGAACAAGTTCTTTGATTACAGACCATGAGGTCATTGCTTCCATCACATTAAGAACGCATAATAACTGCAGCTGAGGAGGTGGCTCAGTGGCTAAGTGTTTGCCAAATAAGCGTCAGCTTCAGACATCTGGTTCTCAGTGCCCAAGTGAAAGCCTGGTTGGCACATGTCTGACAGTAATTTCACCATAGGAAGCAGAGACAGGCGATGTCCAGGACAAATTGACCAGCAAGATGAGCAGGAACTCCGAAACTTCAGGTTCCTTTAAAGACTGACTCTATATGTAAGATGTAGAGTTATAGAGAAACTCAAACAAAGTTAGGTTTGATTTTCCATACATATGCACACACCCCAACTCATTTTCACCCACACATGTGAGCACAAATACACATACCACACTCACATACAATGCAACAATATATGTGACTTCTAGATACATCTAAATGAAATACCAGCATCTTGAACTTTCTGTTTCTGTAGGCAGTGTTGCTTTCAGATCACCTAAGCAAGTTCTGTTTAATGGTACAGCCCCTTTGTCATAGCAATACTATGTCCATTTGCAGACAGAAGATTTGTGGTACCACCTATGGACACAAGGACCCACCGTTTGTGCACTATATTCCCATAAAATATAGCCTTCTGAGAAAAAAATGCACATTGCAATAGAGCAGTAAGAAAAAAACAGATCTTAAAATCATTAATTGACTTGTCACTGAAATAGCAAGTAGTCTTTAGATACCTTTAATGAACAAATACAAGGATGACTTTACAATAAAATATATCACATGTTGAATGAGAGGCAGCTTGGAAATTCTTATGAAGCCATGCCCATCAATATTCTTCAGTAGTCCAAAACATCTTCCCAGATAAACCATCTGCTAGGTGAGGCATAAGTCAAAACATGATCGCTAGATAGAAAGATAAACAGAAAGACAGATGACATACTTCTCCTTAGTCTAAAAGGTCATAAATAACAAAGGTCATAAACAAGTATCTGGACATTTTCATTTCGCAGATGATGGCTAAATAGCTATATCAGACTCATGGAAGACCTGCCCTTTTTTAAACAGAAACAGAGGAGGTGTGGATTGAGAGGTGGGAACAATAAATAATCTTATATAAGAGAAGAAAACTGCACCATAATTCTGATTTCAAAAGGAAGAATGTTTACGTTTCTTTGACTAAGCCTTTCACAGCCAAGGAATATCTTGTCTTTCAGTTTATTATCACCAGAGAGGGGACAGAACAATACCATGACTGTATTGATGTGCTAATATATGAATGCTACAATAGCCCCTCATCTCTGTATTATTATTATTTCAAAATTACATGATTGGGGCTAGAAAGATAACTTGGTGGTCAAGAGAACTTGCTGCTCTCTCAAAGGACTCAGGTTCAGATTCCAGAGGGCTCATGTTGGTGGTTCCGTGGGATCTGATGCCCTCTTCTGACCTGTACAGGCACAGCACTGACATATGCAAAATAAATTCCTGAATAAAGATGTGTCTTTGGTATATGTGGTATTCCTTAACCATCTTTCAATATCAGAAGTGAATTGTTCCTTACATTTTTCTGAACAATTTTGAGCTGGTTGGATATTACAAATCAGAGCAAGTGACCTTGTCTTTTTCTTGTGCTGTGCATACTACATAGCACCCATCAACCATGGGTTCATGCTCTTGAAACAGAACGCCATGCCTTCAATTAAATTGCTGAGTCTGATGAAGAGATATTTGAAGTTTATGTAGAAATCAACAATCTACAACTGTTAATATCCGGTTAGATTTCGGAATGGATGATGAAGGAGATGATGAACCTGTTCCTTTACCACCAGATACAACAATTCTTATTGAAAATTAAAAAGTCATTCAAGTGGTACAGCACTCACAAGGATGTTTCTCCTCGTCCCCCTGGTGATGTTGGGAACAAAGAAAAGCCACTAGTAATATACCTGTTTGGGACCAAGAAGTCATGAAAGTTGACTAAGGAACACGTTTTTCAACTTATTCTGCTGCCACCTCTTTAGACATCAAAGGTTTGTGATGTCACCTGCAAGACTGTTGTTGCCACTGTGAGTGAGGAGGAAGCTCCTTAAGATATTTGAAAAACCCTAAATACTGCTGTACTGGAGAAGGAAGCCCAGAAACACAAAGGCAACCTTGATGTGAGGAGAAGTACCATGCCTGGCACTGCAGCTCTAGAAGGGTTGATTGTTCCACCTGCTGGTCATGCTGCTGTGTTTATAACTGTCACTGCTAGAGGACAATTGGCAAACACATTTGCACATGGTTGTGGCAGCCCAGCCTGGTCCTTGCTACATACAGTTCCCGAACAGGTCCATTCCGCAGCTGCCTTTTTCCTGCTATGCATCAAAGTTTCTGTTTTATTTTTGTTGTTGTTGCTTTACTACGAATAAAACTGAACTATGCCTTCTTGCCAAGAAGTGGATTTCAGGGCTTTCCTTCTCTCTTTAAAGCAATATCTGCCTAGTCCATTGTAAATAAAACCATTTATTGTAAGTATTTTGTCATAGAATTAACAAAGAATGATTCCTATCCCTTCATCAGAAACAAGAAAAGGACAAGCTGAAGTCTGAGTGAGGTTGTTAGGATGTGTTCCAGCCTCTGGAGTCAGCCTACATCACAGTTGGTACATAGCTGGGTTCCCTTAACTGGCCTTGAGGACCTGTTTTATTTTTGTTATCTTCATTTTTAACCTCCTCAGTTTTAAATGTTGTCTAGAGATTTAGTCTACCATCTGGTTTGTGGGGTTGTATTTTGTTTTTGCTTTTTAGAGGGGGAATGGAGATGTAACTAAACAATTTTCTAGCTTTTCAACTTAAAAAGGCACTTCAAAAGGAGAAGAAAAATCAGAGCAACAGGATGCTGTCTTCTTAAATAAAGGCATTACTCATGAATCAGTAGGAAATTAGAAAGCTTACCCTCGCCTTTAAGGAATTTCTAAAGCAGTATAAGGAGGCGCACAATCAAATAAGCAAATTGTATAGGCAGCAGTGAGCCTCAGTCCTCTGCAGAATAGTACAGTACAATTTTAAGTAGGGTGGTTACGAAGATCTTATTGAGATGTCAAATGAACAATGTCTTAAAGAAGGCGAGCATGCTCTGGGTAAAGTGAAGGTCAAAGTCCCCAAGCTAAGGAGTGCCTAGTATGCCTAGCCAGGATGCCCAGAGGGCTGAAGCAGAACACAAAAGTGAAGTAGGAAACATCAGAATTATAAGGAAATACAGGGCTGTATCAGAAACTCCTGGATGTAGTGACTCTCCAGAAAACTAAGAATTAAGAGGGAAAAACATGTCATGACAAATACCCAGAGCTTTCCAAGATACCTGATAAACAGAATTATATCAACAGATTTATTGTTGGAGAAACTAGAGGTATTAAAACATGCAAAATAAAACAAGAAAAGCATGTGGCATTTAGCAGGATGCCTTTAGTGGAGTGACCATCGTTGATCTAGCTTTGTTCCCAGAACATCTCACTTAATTCAATATTTTTTCCATTTCTTTATATCAAGCCTCCTCCCCCATTTATTCTTGGTGACGAAGAGAAATTACTATAAAAATAGCACCTATTTAAATAAAAAATAGGAATGAGTGTCCAGCCTATAGCTAAGAACTAGCAGGGGGTGAAAAAAATCTATGCAAAATTAAACATTTACCTTAGGCTCGTTATATCATGCCCTAAGTGCATGAGATAATCCCCTACTGACTGATGGTTTAATGATGTAGGTGTGGTCCTTCGTTCCACTGTTTAAATAACCACATACCTAAGCACTGAGCGTGAACATTTAGTTTATTTTCTTTCATCATTATAAGTTGTATTAAGAATTAGCATTTGCTAGTAAAACCTCAGACCAAACTTCATAGTTCTTTCATTTCTATTTGTAAGTCACAGTAAAGTTTCATTTATCCTGGATCATGGATCACTAAAATTCTAGTCTCATGCGCAAAATGGGAACATGGTGCTGTGTTTTTAAATATGATCTCCTGGCTGCCTAAATTTTCTACACACACTATCGTAAATGAACATTATTTGTATGTGTTACTGGCCACTTCCATCTAGAAGCTTATATCATAGAATTTACATTTTTAATCAAACTATTTTTAATGTAGTCAGATTTGGCTTCCCATAGTCCTTTTCAAAGCTTAAGCCTTAACTCCAAGATAAAAAGGCATAAAAGATACTTTCTGTTCCAAGACCATCTCAGCCTAGACTCACAGTGGTGAGCATAGTTTACAATATTGCTTTATTTAATAATTATTTTACAGGTTGAGGGTATGTCACTCAAAATGAAGAGTAAGGAGATAGCTCTGTGGGTAAGGGCTTTCTGTGAAAACAAGAGAATCTGAGTTCAAATCTCTAGCACCTATTTATTTATTTGTTTGTTTGTTTATTTATTTATTTATTTTCCATTCAAAAATTTACACTTCCTCCCCTCCTCCCACTCCCCTCCTGCTCCCCTACTCACTCTCCTCCCTCCCCCTCCCTCCATAAGAGAGGGCAGGCAATCCTGCCCTGTGGGAAGTCCAAGCCCCCCCCACACACACACACATACACATCCAGGCCTAGGAAGCTTTGCATCCAAACAGACTATGGTCCCAAAAAGCCAGTAGAAACAAGTCCCAGAGCCTTCATCAATGGCTTCTCAGTCAGCCCCCATTGTCAGGCACATTCAGAGAGTTGGGATTGATCGATTGATCCCATGCTCATTCAGTTCCAATCCAGCTGGATTTGGTGAGCTCCAATTAGAACAGGCACACTGTCTCAGTGGGTGGACCAACCCCTTGAGGTCCAGACTTCCTTGCTCATCTTCTCCCTTCTTTTGCTCTTCAGCTGGACCTTGGGAGCTCAGTCCGTTGCTCTGATGAGGGTCTCTGCCTCTATCTCCATCCATCGCCAGACAAAGATTCTATGTTCTAGCACCTATTTAAAGTCAGGCATGGCCACAATTACTTCAATGCTGGAGGGGAAGACAAGTGGATCCCAGGAGTTTGCTGGCCAGTGTAGTAAAAATACTAAGGTTCAGGTTTAAAGAAAGACTCCATGCAGAGTGATAGAGGGAAGCACCGGAAGTCCTCCTCTGCCCTCCACATGTGCACTAATGGGTGTGTGTACCTGCACACATACATCAGATGATAATACACGTGCAACACACATACTTTTACTATTAGGATGCAACAAAAATATTTTCTTAACTACTATAAAGTACCTTGGAACACATTTCTATCATATAATAAAACAATAGTGATATTATAATGTGGAGGAACATGCCAAAGAACTTCCAGAATACGAAAATAATTCATGCAAACAAGAACTACCTAGAAAGTGTATCCTGTGCATCAAATAAAAGGCACTTATTTCCTTCCTAGGAGTAAAGCAATTTGTCTATTGTGATCATACACTGAATTCCATATATCCAAAATAACCAGCCTATGAGGCAGCAGGAATCATTTTCCAAGGTTCACAGGCAGCAAGTATGCATTAGCCATCAACAACTCACCTTTCCTTAACCTCCTCTAGTCTTCATCTCCTACACATATGCGTGTACACACATACACACACATAAGTGAACACAAGCACAAACACATTTACAGGGTAGTCTTTTGTATCAGGTTAATCCTCTCAGTAGCAACTGCAGGACACTCCTTTGTTGCTATCTAGCTGTACATTTTGAACGGTGTTCTGCATTGCTATGTGTAGCTGTGCATTTCGAACAATGTTCTCCATTGCTATGTGTAGCTGTGCAGTTGGAACGGTGTACAAAATGTGTGGCTTTCCAGTGGAAGACCGAGGGATAAAGTGAAGCCTATGCTCCCCGCCAAGCTGGCTGCCTCAGAGTGAAGCCACATTCAGTTTAAAGGACACCCCTTTAAGGAGTTGTCTTTTCCTGGTTATCCAAAAATATATAGGCCCTCACACTTCCTTCCTCTGTATGTTTAAGTTGTATAGAGCAGCTTATATAGTCAAGAAAAATGAATGAATTTAAATGCAATTCAAGATAAAAAGAACTAAGAATATAAATCATTAAAAGATAATAAAAGATTTTAACACAGAGTGATATGGATGTTTTCATTCTATCAGGGGCTAGCCTCGACAAAAATACCCTCTTCCAGAGTGGAGGCATAGGAATTTAGAAATATAGTAAAGAATACGAAGACGCAAATGAAAATAATAAAGCCCAGAAACATACAGGATAGTATCAGGAGGGAATTTTTCAGGGAGTACAGAAAATTCACCCATGTTTAATTTCCAACTGGTTAATATACACCTGACCCTAAAACATAGGAGTAAAATGAAAGACTACATTAACATAGAAATTGAAAGTCACAGGCTACATTTATCACTCAAACCCTAGACTCACACCCTAGACCAAACACTCTGTAGGCAAACCACTCCCTGGGTAGAATCCCAAGTTATTTCTATAAAGGGAACTGGAACATAGTTGGATCCTTAGACTTTTGTTTTAGGTAGGAACCAACTACTCCCCTATTTCAGGAGCAGTTGTCTGGCAACTAGCCTCTCATGTTGCCCTTGAGAGAGCAGAACTCTAATTTACAACTAGGTGGGAGCTTTGTTTGAGTTAAAAGCACAATAACCTTAAATGATCTAAAAACAAGTCCCAAACTCTCTGACCTTTGGCCTCTTTGGGCCTCCATGTCATTCAAGTACAGAATTCTTCCTTCCATAAGAACTGAGAATTCTCTATTAAGCAAATATATTCAACAAGCCATGACTCCAGGTCTGGCTGCCATCAAATTACACAATTCTGAGGAATGCTGCCTTCTTTCCTTTTACAGAGTATTCTCTTTACTTAAGGTTATTAAGGGAAATAAAACAAAGAGGAAATGAAAAAGCTCAGGTAGTAAAACAGGGATCCCATTTTCACAAAGAGGTTTCTCTGTTTTGATCTGTCTTAAAGTATTGAGTCTCCAAATGAGACTTTGTTTAAACAAAGCATTTTTTTAACTTAAAAAAAAGGTAAAAACTAAACCACTTGTAGAGCTCCCATTGCCTATATTGTGCGAAAAATCTACCCGGAATTGAGACTGACTAAAATAAAGAATCACCATCTGGACATAGTTCTCCTATTGTTTACAACTCCATTTTATTTGTATATTCTATAAGAGAAGGTCTGCAAAGTGTGTTTGGCTTCCATCTTTTAGTGTCAACAGTTGGGGTAACAAGTGATGTGTGTAGGCCACACCATATAATTAACAGAAACTCTCCTCCCATCTGGTGTGGACCTTGGCAAACTGAACTTGACAAACCCAGATTTGCATGACAGCTCTGTCACTTACTGGCTGAGTAACTTAATCCCTAAGCCACTGTTTCCACATCCATAAAACACATTTTTTTATGAGAATTAAATGTGATGATGTAGGAAAGGCCAGGACTGCACAGGCACATGGTAAACATTTAATAGTTGTGAGAGTTGTTCCCTCATTTATAAATTTATAGTCTTCAGCGTTCAAAGCTAGAACACATGATGTGCACTTTAATTTTTAAAAGTCTCTCCAAACTATTGTAAAATCACTTTTAGTATCCTTTGTAGAGTCATTTGTCGATTTTTCCATTAACAATGTCTGTGTAATTTCCATGGTCTTGTGCTAGTCATAGAACATATACGAAGAAAGAACAGTCAGGGATACCTTCCACGAGCAAGTATCCTGGAAGTGGAGACTGACAGAAATGCCTTTGATGTGTGAACGTGTGAAGGGAGGAGAAAAACATACCAAGCCTTATGAGGCTAAATGAGGGGTAGCAGTGGGTCAAGAGGAGAACCACCCAATAGGGCAGGATGATGTGTGAATTATCTTAAGGATGGGTAAGGCAGGCAACTGGGATGCAAATCAAGAAGGTATCTTGTAGAAACACTGAGTCTGGCTAAAGTGATGCAGGCAGGTGAGGGTGCCACAGAAGCTGAAATGGCAAAGAGATCACCATGTATCTTAAATGTCACAAAAAAGTTCAAATGCTAGTTTAAAGACAGGTATATTTCAAAGGAGGGATGGAAAAGGGAGATTTTTCTTTTTAAAAAATATCCTTAAAAGTCTTTTCTGGAATTGATTGGAAAGAAATAAAAATTCTGTATTCAACTTAGATTTGACCTTTCAGAAAAATCATCCCCAAATTCTCTAGACTCAAAATTAAAAAGATAGTTAGACTCTGACCACTCCCCAGCCACTCACCATCTCATCTAAGACATAATTATCTTTCACCTTGAATGCTGGATAACCTAAATCCTCTCCCACTGCATCTCAGACCTATTACTCCCCTAAGAGGAACAAAATCTGATGTTTTTGTTTTCAAAACCTCAAATACCTGCCCTACTTAGATGGAGACCTTTATGTTCCCAGGCCCAAAAGACTTGTGTCAGTCATGATCCTCTATTTCAATATCTCTAAACTTATCTGCTTATACTATCCTTCCCTTTTCCTCAACCCCCCAATGCACTTGACCATTGATCCTCCCTCCTCGCTTTCCCTAAAAATAAACAAAAGGCACCCAGGTTCAGGGCCTCCTATCCTTTCTAACTAGATCATTCTTCTGTTGCCTTCTAGTGGTACACTGGACAGATTACCACTTTTTTCATCTTCATTCACATGTCAACTCTTTCGTATGTCTTTCCTGGCCACTCTGCCTTTTCAGAACTCATCCCCCACTTCTATATTTCTATATTTTCTATATTTCATATAGACTCATCCCCCACTTCCTGCTTTATCCTTTGTTTTACAAATTTACCTTTGTCATGTCTGTCACTCTTGCCCCCATCGCCAAGGTTGGATCTTATTCAATGAAGGCTGCTATCAGAGTGGTATAGAACAGGTCGCTTAGAAACAAGAAAAATTTATTTCTCAGTTTCTGGAGACTGGGAAGTCCACATCAAAGTACAAGATTTGTATCTCTTAAGGGCCTGTTTTTTGAGTTATGGAAGCCAAATTTTTCACCATAGCCTTGAAAGACTCATGAGAGATCCATGCAGTCTCTCCTGTCAGGACATTGATCCCATCAGTGAGTTCACTCTCTTCATATCCTAACCACCTCCATCAACTCTACCTTAAAATTCCACACCATCTTGGGAGATAGGAGTTCAATACATGAATTTTAAAAGAACAGTAACATTTATCCCATTGCAGCTAGTGTGTTCATTTTGCTTTGTTTACTGGGTGCCCATCACCTAAAGCAATCACTAGAACATTGTAGGCCATCCCTAAATCTTGCTAATTAAACATTTGATTGGTTACAAAATCAAGGAGACCAGGTGAAAGGTATTTCAAGTATCACCAATGAGGCAATTATCAAATCAGAGTTGAGATATAGAAATTACAAAGGAAAAGACTTAGGCAGTAGAGTATGAATTGATTGGTTACCTTTCGTATTGAGACATAACCAAAGGGGACAAAGTGAAGCTAACTTCTGAGTGCATAATGTAGGTAGTAATGTTTGTCAACATGAGTAACACTGTGTGTCTGGGAAAGGGGCTATGAACCATGCATTTAGGTGATTGTGGAACATCCACAAGCTATTCAGCGAACAACTGGAAACAATGGTACAAAATACACAGAGATCTGTAGGCTTAGGAGATGATCTTAGGAATATTCTATTGGGTGCTTGCTAAAGCTATAGCATGTAGTGAGATCATGGTAAAAACTATGTATCAGAAAATGACTGTGACCCAAATCATTGCCAACATCATAACTGACATCTAAAATGCACATAAAAGTATTAAAATATTTGGTATTCACATTATGCATATTTGATCTAATAAGTGCATTTCCATTCTTGCAGATAATATGAATTATCAAATTTATTAATCCATAGCAAAATAGTAGGTATATCTCTGTATCAATAGCAGAAGTTAATGTTTACATATAATATATTAAGACATATTTTAAGACATGTTTTTCAAATGAAAATTAAATCACTTCCTTTATTGTATATTTTCTATGCAATAAGATACATACATACCACGTATAAGACAAGATTCTAGATATTTGAAATGCAATCAAAAGATTTGGTTATCCTTGTTTTTCCCAAAGTGAGATCACAAGAGACAAGAAACCCAGCACTTTTCTGTCCTCTGAGTGTTGGTGACTCAGAACATATGTAAAGAAGTTTGTGTTATTTCCCTGAAGCCTTCCTGGTTTCCATTTTCAGCTCTGCCACACTTGGTCAAGAAGAATTTACTTCCTCAGCATTACTTTCCCTTGTTCTGAATGGACTCTATTAGTGACTTCATGAAACTGTTGTAAAAGCTAGCAGTCCACGTGTGGTACCTGTCACAAAGGCAGCTAACTAGGGTACAGGAAGCTGGGCCATCATGGTAATCAAATTACAACTGAATATTTGCTTTTCGGTTTTAATACAAGTGCTGAAAATCCTGCTGGTCAAGATTCTGAACTAAAAGCAAATTTTTCCTGACACAGACTTCAACTTACATTATAAGTCAAACTTCAAGCCAATGTCTGTGACATCATTTCTATAAGTTTATGAAGCTTAAAATTCGTCTGGAATTACCATAAACTTTATAATCAGCAGCACACCGAGATTTACCTCTGAGGAACATAGCAGATACCTCCTCAGCTGTTTCTTCAGGGTGGAACAATCGATTCTTAGGTAATTGTCGCTTGAGGGATTAAGGTGACTTACGCTCCACACCCTTTGTTTCTTGAGTCATCTGTCTCATGGAGCATCTCAGTCTCTCCGCTCAAGGTGTCTTCAGTGAACTAAAGGCAAAGTTGGCTCCAGAGTCACACCCATGGGAGACGAGGCTCGTCCAAACGGAGGCATGTGCTGACTCCAGCTTTTTCTTTTTCTTTATTTTTTAATTTTACTGTATTCTTTTTTTTTCTTTTACTGAAATTAGATTCTTTTCTCATGCAATACATTCTGATTATATTTTCCCCTCCCTCTACTCTCCTCGGGTCCTTCCCACCTCTCTTCCCTGCCAGGTCCACTCTTTCTGTCTCTCATTAGAAAGGAACAGGCTTCTAAGAGATAACAACCAAACATGACAAAAATAAAAGACGAAGCAAAACTGTCTTATCAAAGTTGGACCCAGCAACCTAACAGGAGGAAGAGTCCCAAAAGCAGGCACAAGAGTCAGAGGTCTGACTCTTTCTCATTCATTCTCACAGTCAGGAGTCCCATAAAAACATGAAGGTGAATGCTATAATATATATGCAGAGGACCTGATACAGGCCCACGTAGGCCCTGTGCTTGCTGCTTCAGTGGCTGTGAGCTCATATGCACTTTGTTTGATTGACTCGGAAGGCCTTGCTCTCCTCCATCCCTCTGGCTCTTCCAATCATTCTGCCTCCTCCTCCATGGGAATTCATGAGCTTTGAGGGTAGGGATTTGATGGAGATCTCTGATTTAGATAGACTCTCTCCACAAAGCGTCTGGCTGTGGGTCTCTGCATCCACACCCACCTGCTCCCAGAGGAAACCGCTCTGATGATGACTGGGTAAGCCACTGGAGTCCTCACCCCTGTATTCTAGTGTCTTCAGTAAGGGAAGGTATTCGTCAGGGTGCTGAAAAATTAACATGTGCACCAACCCAGCCACAAAACTTTTGTCCTACAATCTACCCCACTTACAAAATATGCTAGACATTGGTGACACAGAATGAGTGGGAGTATCTAGCCAATCTAAGATCCGGTCCATGAGAAGAAACCCATACTGGACGTTGTTTGTGCAACCACAGACCAGAGACACGATAGCCCAGATATCTAGGGTAAAACTAAACACTACTGACCTAAAAAAGAAAATGTTCTGCTATACCCAACCTTTGGTAATGACCAGCCTTGGTTGACTTTCAGCTTACTCCTTGTTTTTGATTGTCTTTTATTTTATTTCACTCCAGACCCAGTACCACAATGTACCAGGATGTAACTGGCACAACCCCCTGAGGTGATAGTGCTGAGGGGACAAGTAAATCCAGTGAGTCTCAAAGAGTCAGTAAATGACAAAATTCCAGCCTTCTCCCACCTGTTGGGCTAGAAAGCCTGCTTTCACCAATATGGCAAAATAAACCAGATGAAGTAGAATTGATTAGAAAGAGAAATCTATGATTTTTATCTCTTTATTGCATTATTCTTGGGTAACATCCTTCCTACAAGATGGATTAAAACACACTTATTAAATTATGGGTTTGATCAGGACTGTATTTTTAATTTATAATGTATCTAGTCAATAAAATGCAAGTTAGCAAATTTACATCTACTTCCATCTTCTAGAATGTTACTGGCTCCATCCACAGTACATAATACACAAAGAATAAATTTCAACAAAGAGAACCATTTATGAATCTGTTATCTGGTCATAATTCAGGCACTCCAGGGCCACCCTTTCTTGAAACCTAAAGTCAAGAAACCAATGATCATCTTAGAATATTTATTCCTTTCTCACCTCAGAATTGTCCAAAAGCAAATAGAAAAAAATAGACTAGAATCTGGCCAAATGTAATCGGACCCCAGTTCTGTTAAGGATTTAAAATATGAAATGCACCCAGGAGCTTGAATGTGCAATAAATATTCATAATATAAAATTTACAAAACCCCGAAGTACACCTGACCCCTCTAGAGTCTAGAGCATCAGAAACAACTGCATGGAAAAAAATCTATTCTGAAAGAATTCACAGATTAATCTATTTAACTAGAAACATTTTTATTCTCTATTATATAACCTCATTTTATTTTCAAAGAGCCTTGTGAGATAGGCACAGTTATTCCCATTTCAATGGTAAAATTAAAAAATGCTGAGGATCCCCAGCAGTGGCAGGCAGCAGAAACACTGCAGGTCCTCAAGCAGTGGCAGCGGGCCATGTGGCAGCAGGCCATGTGGCAGCAGGCAGTGGGCCCTGAGAGCGCAAGTCCCAGGTAGGGATGGCTGCAGGTCCCCGAGCGGCAGTGGGCAAGAGATGGAGACATGGATAGGCACACCATGCAGAGCAAGGTTGGATATTTATATTCAGTGGGTTATGGAGGGGGAAGAAAGAAGGGAAGAAAAGGAGAGAGAGAGAGAAGGGGAAAGGGGGAGAACTGGGGAGATGCAGAAGCTACCTCTTCAAGAGGCAGATGGAAAAAAGAAGGAACTCAGCCTGGAAGCTGAAGATCAGCCTGTCTCAGCAGTGGGGAAGGGGGGTGGTGAATGGGCATGCCTTGTCTCTTAAAGAGACAGAACAGATCATTACAATGACTACCAGAACAAGGAGCTATCCTGGTGACCTCCCCATGGGAGTGTCCACGGCCATGACTCTCCTGAAGGAAAGAAGACAGTGAATGAAATTGTTCTAAGTGATATTCCTACTGTAAAATGAGATAGTTTATTAATATAAATTGGTTGGCCTGTACTGCAGCTTATGAATTTGAAAATAAAAAAAGAAGTCAGCTGCATCATCTGTTGTTGGCTCTAATCCAGTGGTTCTCAACTTTTGGGGGCTAGAATGACACTTGCACAAGGGTTAGAGATACCATACCCCGTATATCACATATTTACATTATGATTCATAACAGTAACAAAATTACAGCTATGAGGCAGCAATAAGAATAATTTTATGGTTGGGGTCACCACAGCATGAGGAACTGGATTAAAGGGTCACGGCATGAGGAAGGTTGAGAACCATGGTGGCTTCTACTACTGTCCTTGCCCACATTGTCATCTGCAATAATATGCAATATCACCTTGCAGTAACATCTTGAAGGAAGTAATTGTTCTAATCCCCAACCCCACCCTCCCCACCTTCCTCCTCTTTCATCGGTCACACTCAATGTGGTCTCTCCTGAGCACAGCCTTGGTAATGCCCCTAATTAAGATGGATTGCTGTGATAGCACCAGGTTTGGGAGCTTGGAAGGCCTTGCAGTATGATAGAATCTTTAGTGGTTTATCTTAAAAGCACAACAATTGTGTTCATACGTTTAGTTCCAGCATTCGGGAAGCAGTGACAGGTGGATTTCTATGTGTTCGGTCCAACTTGGTCTACACAGGCAGTTCTAAGCCAGCCAGAGATACATAGTAAGACCCTCTCTCAAAAACACAACCAAATACAAACTCCCGAACAACACTGACTGGTAGTAAAAGATAAAGTAATTCTACACCATAGGTCAGATGACCTTATTATTCTACCAAATTACTTCAAAAAAAAAAAAGTTCTATGACCAAAAAAGAGAGAAAATTCTGAAAGGAAAAGAATTAAGAACATCCTGGTGGGTTCAGGTTGGATTCCTACAACTATGCTTCTATTATTAGATTCATAGATAAGCAAAGAGATTCAGAAAGACAGCCATGGACAGTGAGAGTGTGCATTTCCACGTGAACTGAGTGGCTTTCTTTTCTCTGATTCCTGTTCTCAGGCCAAGATCAGTGATACCAAGGTCAAGGTTCTTCAGTCCATTTGTAGTAGCTTTCGTTGTCATAACGACCGTATTGCTCCTGGCCATGACTGTAGGTCTCCTTATTCACTTCTTAGCTTTTGGTAAGTACCTTTCAGATTAAATAATTAAATGTATCTCAGATTTAAAATGTAGCCTTTCCTCTATTTCTGAACACGCAGTAATGTTGTTTATATATTCATATATATCAACATTTCTTCTCAATGAATATTTGATTTATGGTTTGGTTGTTTTTGGGGGGGGAGGGGAGTAATACTTTGGCTTTTTAAAATATACAAAGTATCCTACTATTTGGTGAATGCAAGCAGGAGAACCAGAAGTTCAAAGTAATCTGTGGCTATATCGAGAATATAAGGCCATCCTGGATTACATGAAACACCCTCGCAAAAACTCCAAACTAACCATTTAATAAATGTTGGGCGGCCCTGCCGGTCAGAGGTTGCAGTCTGCCGTAGCCTGGCAGCTCTCTCCAAGCTAGGGAACATGCAGGTCTCCCAGGAAGAAGGCTTCCTGCTCTCTACCTGACCTTCTTTGGAGATGCCTGACTTATCTCTTGACACAGCTCCCTGCAGAGCCTTTCCCCCTGCTGCCCATAGGGTATTCTGACATCAGGCTAGGAGTTTTGCTATAGGACCCTGCTGCCACATAAGGAGCATGCCCAGTCACTTCCCTTTATATCCCCCTCCAACTCTGGACTAAAGCTGAGCTGTAACACTGAAGTAGTCTCCGGAAGGCTATTTCCTTCATACCACAGGGTAGACAAGGACTTGCTTACTATTCCTGCTTCCTTTGCCCTTGTGGTCCAGTGCTCAAAGGACCAAGGGGAAAGAAGGACGAGACCCCCAAATAAAGCCTACCACTTTAATATAGCAAACATTGTTGCACAGATGAGAAACATTCTAGACCGAAGAATAAAAATCACTCGCTACTTCTTTCCTGCTAACATTGAATAGCTTTTGTTAGCACCACGTTTGTCTTTTTCTTTTTTTATTGATTTTTATTGAGCTCTACATTTTTTCTCTGCTCCCCTCCCTGCCTCTCCTGTCTTTTTCACTTAATAGCCTGATAAAATCATGAAAGCACAATACTGCAAACAACCTTGAGTTTCACCGCATGAAATTCAGATGTACCTAAGTGTTTGCTAAGCCACACTGTCTCCTGAAGGCAGTCTCACAAGCTAAGCTACTACTGTGATAAGTAGATAAGTTTACCTGACACTGGGAAATACAAAGCTGCAATGCCAAATTTAAGTAAGATGGATGATTTTAGTATTAGTTCGCCTTTAAAACAGTTTATGTTACATTGTTAGTACAAGAAAAAGTAATATACAAAAAATATGTATACAGGTTTCTTCAAAATCCTGATAAATGTTATTTCAGAAGTCTTAATACACAAAATTAATCATATTATGTACCATAATGTGTGGCAATTATATAATAATATAAATAATATAAGGGTTAATATTATTTCAGGAGTTTTAATACACAAAACATATTGTTAGATAACATAACTTTCCCTTAAAATGCATTTTGAGTTTGTTTTAGAAATAATTATGCTAACCTTCATATATGGTGTGCAAATAAATATGTATGAATATGAATAGAAAAGGAAAAGGCACAATTTATGGTATTTCTTATTATAAAAGTCAAAAATGATTAAAAATAAAATTATCAATGCTAAAGAGAACCAGTAATGAGGAATAATCATTCCAGATGATCATATGCAAGGCTATAACTAAATAGAGTTCTTCTCAACATCATACTATCAAATTACATGAAGTTAGGCATCAAATAAATTATAGATGCAAAAAGGAAGTTATCATTGAGCTTCATATTAAATTAATGAATGTCACAGGACACCACATTCTCAAATATAAATAAGAAAAAGAGATACCCAGGCAATCATATTCCAGTCTGAACCTCATTGTCACTTATGAAATACAAATGACTTGCTCCACCTTGATTTAAATGAACTGCTTTACTCCTAGGGTTAGTAGTTCTTCCTTATTCTAGTTATTTCTCTATGAGTTACATATATGATCATAGGAACAGAGAAAATTTCCCAAGAGGTTCTGCTAAGCTATGTCCATATTCATAATTCTCTTAGTTACATATGTGCATTTTAAGGATTCTTGACATCTTTGCACTGAATGTTTTTTCCAGAAGACTCTCTTGGTGAAAATACCTCACTACAGGTAGCCGGACTAGACATGCTGTGAGAAAGTTTCTCTTATTCCAGGAAAACTGTCAGATCAATAATCCATCTACAAAACTACTGTTTAAAGGCTTTGGGAGATTGTTCAGTGTATGTAGAACCAGTTGTCCAAGCTCACCTGTAAATTCTAGGCAAGATTCATGGGTGTGTAACTGGAGTGGGCACAGACAGGCAGATCATGGGGTTTTCCAGAAAAAAAGTCTAGCTGGAGTGTTGAATTCTAGACACTGTGGCAAAAACCTAAGTCAGATAAAAATAAAACACTTAGCACTGATCTGTATACACACACACGTACATACGCAAGCACATAAGGGCATACACACACCATATACACATAAAATAACTAATTTCTAACAAACAATATTTGATAATTTAAAACTATTCCCTTATTCAAATTGGTTTTTTAACCAATGAACAATCACATATCATGAATTTATATTAATGCTTACTGAGTGAGTAAAACAAAATATTATTTAGATGTAATACTAACAAAAATCATAGTGCTTCTGTACAACTTTAAAAGATCCAGTTTATGCTAGGCCTACTTCTTTTACCTCAGCAATCTTAGCTTTGCCAGTCTTTTGAAAACTCAAAATAAAATAATACTGCTACATTTATGGTAAGTACGGACTTTTCTTTCTCTAAAAGTTGATCTCCTTAGCAGCACCAGAGTAATCTTGCCTTCCTTTCTCCTCCAGACAAGAAAGCCTACTTCTACCACAGCAGCTTTCAAATCCTAAATGTTGAATACACGGAGGCGCTAAACTCCCCTGCTACGCAAGAACACAGGCATCTGAGTGAAAGGATTGAGTCGATGGTAGGTTAACACTTGTTTTTCTTTTTTATTTCTGCATAAAATGAAAACAGTAAAGACTCCTAATGTGATAATATTTTCATATAGTAATGTTACCGAATGAATGTTCTGTATCTTTTCTTCCCTTGAGAAGTGATAAATTTGTTTCTTATGAGAGTTACTTATGAGAAGTCCCCCATCTACACAATAATGCCATGTAGCGTTTCTGGGTTTAACTAAACATTGAAAGGATCAAACTTCACTGTGGGGATCAGGACCCAGCTTATTATTAACACATCAGATGTCTTAATGGGGTCATTCAGTTCCAGACGGATCGGGTCAGATACAGGAGGTCAGCTCAACCTTAACCAAGCACACACAGAACTGAGAGAAGCTAACTGTAAAAAACAAAAAACAAAAAAAAAACTGGCATAAGAAATACCATATATTCAGCAACATAAAGGCTTGAGAGAAAGAAGAAATATTATATATCGTTGAAAAATACGTAATGTCTTAGAATATATACTTACATACATATAGACACGTAGTATTAAACCTTGTCATCCTTAAATTATTATCAAACATTTTCTAAAACATAAATCACAAAGTATGTATATACCCTTTACCATTAAAATGAAGGTAATTTTAGTGTTTTTATTTAGATTCTACACAACACATAAAAATGTCAGGACACACATAAAATGTACAGAAGAAAATTCAAAAAAGCCCAGTGAGGGTATACATCTTGTACTAGCCATTCAAGGTCTGAGCTGCCTTCCTAGGCAAACTGCATCCACTACACAGACAAAAACACACATGTCTTTCTCACAGTAGAGTCAAATATATGCTATTACCATCTTTTCCTCAAAAAGCATATCTTCATTTAATTTTAAATGTTTAAATATTAATGGATTCAGAAATATATCATTTAAAATACCTAATAAGCATTATTGCATATGTGACTACAATATCTTATTTAAGTACTTCTCTATAAGCAGATTTTTAAATTCTTTCAGTAGATTTTGTTTGATTTTTGTGGGACTTTTTTTGGTTTGTGTGGGGAGTTTTTTGGTGCAAGTGATGTATTTGTTGTCACTTTTATCACATGCTAAACTCTCCCTGTTCAATCTTCTGTCTTTTGCTCTCTTCCACAACATCAGTCTTTGCCTACATCATTACCAAGTGATATTTGAAGTGCTGCATTGGATAATATAGTTAATGTGTGAATGTAGATATACATGTGTCTTTCTGTAGAAGAATAAATGCTTATAGAATTATAAAAGAATATTCTTTTATAAATAAAAGAATAAAGAACCAGTATTTAAACCAGGGTATCATGTCTCTGAATAGAAGAGTTGCTATTTTTCATAGGTCTCAGTAAACCACAAATATTGTCCTCTTCAAAATTTGCAAAACAGCATTGCTATAAATAACAAACAAGACAATGGAAATGCACGGGGAGACAGAGATCAGAGGAGCATGAGCTCCAGGACACCCGTCCTTTTCAAAATGGAAGAAAGGGCTCAGTTGAGAAAAACTCTGATCCAAAATAAAGGGTGAAAGTTACTTTTTGATTTATCTTAGTCTTTATTTACAATTTTTAATGTTTCAAATTTAATTGCAATTTTTAAATTCATTTTATTTATTGTTTATTTTATTGAAAATAGATTCTTTTCTCATACAATGCATTCCAATTGCAGTTTCAGCTGCTTCCACTCCTCCCAGCTCTGCTTCATCTTTCCTCTCCCCCAGACCCACTCCCCTCCATTTCCTCTTCAAAAAAGAGCAGTATAGTTTGCACACACACACACACACACACACACACAATGGCAGACCAGTGTTACAGTAGATAGATCGCAAGACCACACACCTTATTTCCTTTCTGCCTTGAAAACTGAGCTTTTTAAATCTCTGAATTTAAAGTGGCAAAATATGATCATGAATATTAAAGACCACAAAACATCATCTCTACCATTCACCTCACAGATAAGAGAACACACTCTAGATGTTAAGTAACAGACTAGAAACAGTGGTTTATAGAACACACGAGAGCTGCTACAGTGTTTCCCTTCTAAAAGCAAAGATGTGACAATTATACTTTAATTCTATTTGTAATGCTTTTATATGGTCTACTTTATTAATATGTATAATGATGTTTCAATTTTTGGAGTTTACTTACATGACATATAATTCACATTAGTCTTTAAAAATCGTACGTGTGACTGGTAAGAATGCTAGAGTTTTCTTTTCTCTCTTTGTTCTTTCGGGCAGTACATCCCAACTGCAGTTTCCCCTCCCTCCACTCCTCCAGTCCCCTCCCCCCAGATCCACTGCTATCCATGTCCCTTCAGAACACAGCAGGCCTCCTAGAGAAGAGCATTCTATAACATCAACAGAGTCCTAAAACCAACCACCAAACATGAGGAAAACACAAAATCCCTTTTTTTATTGTCTACTTAGTTTCCCCAATGTTATAAAAAAAATCAATAAAACAGATCATAAAACCAAATGACTATAAAATTTAATTCATTTGGATAGTCTGGTAGGGAGCAGTTATGACTCAAGCTCTTAATAAACATAGTAACCCATGTCTTTTTACTTAGCTAACTGAAATATAGATCACTAAATGATAGGAATAGTTCACATCACATTATATAATTCAGTGAGTTTTGCTTTTTTCATTAAAGTTGCTGCATTTCCTTAATTTTTAAAAGGAAATATATATAAATGATTTTAATATAGTCAAAGTTCACTATTTTTAATAAAATGTAAAGTCTATATGGGGAAAACAAAATTGTGTTTCCACATCCACGGTTGTGCTACTAATCTGCTAATGGGAATTGATTTTAAGAGTTGTGGTATTATAGAAATCATGTCAGTTTTATCAGTTGGAGAAAAGTTGACTTCAACTCCCGGATAAATATGATGTCCAGCACACTGCCTAACTCCTCCTTTCTACCTACTCATGTTGACATACACTGGGGTCAACTGCATCCTGTAAGCGAAAGCAGTCTTTCTATGGTAAAACTGCAATATACCTGATCTTGAAGCACGTTCGAACTCCTTGTTAACTGACAAGACAACTACCTCTCCTAAGGTTGTTAGATCTAGAAATTACCAACAAATGCTATAAGTAATGACTGTAGATTAGTCTGGAATCAAAAAAAAATAACAGGGAAACACTGTTCTTTGCTTCTTTCCACCTTCCCTTCAGATTTTCATCAGTAATCAGCCTTAATCATCTAATTAATCACTAATTAGCTTTAGCCTGATTTCAACCATTTGAAACACATTGTGAACCACACACATATTGAGTTGTGTGAAAGGATTTCTCTAATGACTACCTCATTCACAACTAGCAAATCATATGTCATAAGTTCTCTTGAGGTAAAACATTTGATGTAATTATAGAGATTTGTATTGAAGGCATGCTCTGTCCAGATCCTCTTTGCTTAATAGCTGTGAAATAGGACCCACATCAGAAGATTACAGTATCGGCCTATAATAGTTCTATGCTATCTGTGACAAAAATGACCTGACCTCACCTGATAGATTTCTACTTCTCATTGTATAAGACCCATGTTACAGAGTCATTAAACAGAAAGAAGAGATTGCAATTTCAGTGAGATTATTTTCCCATTTTCTTTCTACAGATTACTAATGCATTCCGAGAATCAGATTTAAAAAGTGAGTTTATCAGAACACATGTTGTCAAACTCAGGTAAGTGACAGCAAAACAAAACATATTTGCAAAGATGCAGCTTAGTATGTTTGACTTCTTTTTGCACTGTGGATATTAAATGGCATGTTCATGTATTGGTTATAATAAGATGAAAATAAAGATAATAAGAAATGGGCCAGTTTAAAAGACGAAGTAAAATGCTATATTTTGCTATTGTACAAATGACAATATCACCACATTCTTAATGGGTACAAGAAAAGCTGGTGTGAGGTGACAGTAACAGGGCCATGTTACTGTATAAACCCTCTGGATATCATAAAGCAGCCTACATACAGTACCTCCTTGAGTTACAAAATACTTAAGATGTAGTCATCCAAGATCGGCCATGTCAACACCAGAAGTAAGATTTTGGCTTCACTTGATTGGAATGTCATAATAAAAGGATAATAGTGTAGTAAAACCCATGAGAAGTCTGTAATGGACAGGAGTGGCAGCAAGCAGGCTTTGGGAATCTGCTACTCCACGTCTTATGATAGAACAGGCTCTTCCGCGAAAACAGTCACACGGAACAATGTTCCCAGAAATGTCTTAAATGACCACATTACTCAATCCCTCACATGGTAATATAAAAATTCATGCCAAAAGGTGCATGAATTCTTTCTCAAGTACTAATTAACATAACAAATATAGGAATAATGTGGTTAAATTGAGCTTTGAAGAGGAATTAGAGGCTGAGGGAGAAACCATGGAAAGAGTACAAGCCACTTTTCTATCTGTTCAGTGTGCATTCCTTTGGGTGATTTGCTGTGTCTGCACTAGCTTGCAATGATAAAGGTTTAAACCAATACTGAAGGAGTAGATGGAAAAAGCCATCTATATTTTTGTTCCTTTTGTTAACGTCTCACTTGCCACTAATCCACTGTAGTCTGTCTTCTGACCACACTCCAAAATGTAAGGTGTTCTTCCAATTTCATCAACAGCATTAAATTACAAAATCCAAGAAAATTACATCCGTTTTACTCTTGGATCTCTGAGCACCATTTGGCATTGACGGCTTGTCCTGAAATATCATTCTTAGGACTCTTCACAGCCGTGATTTGGCTGTTTACTATCTAGATATCATCTATTTCCTTGGCTTGCTCTACTATGGTCCTCACAGGTTGAACATGAGAGGGCTCTAAGAGCCGCATATCTCAGTTCACACTCTCCCCTTTCGGTGGCTTCACGGTCACTGTTGATTCTCGAAGTTGCATCTCTGTCACGGTGATCTTTCATTCCCAGATATGAATGAACACAAACATATTTTTAAACAACTTAAATTTTTTATTGATTTTATTGAGCTATACATTTTTCTCTGCTCCCCTCCCTTCCTTTTCCCTCCCCTTCAGCCCTCTCCCGTAGTCCCCACGTTCCCAATTTACTCAGAAGATCTTGTCTTTTTCTACTTCCCATGTAGATTAGA
>LOEQ01002044.1:295473-315758 GCA_001685075.1 Bramus lutescens | reverse complement strand
ACAGTATGTCACTCTTGATTATGGTGTTTCATCACAGCAATATAAACCTAATTAACACAAAAATTGATATCAGGTTCATGGGATAATTTCTGTGATAGACGAGATTGGTTTGGGGCAAATTGTGTACGGATTTTGATACTTTAGGCTAGAAAAGCCGTTGAGTGTACAGAGCATAATGAGCTATTATGGGAACTCACAAGATAATGCTGAGATTGAAACAGACGACAGTGGCACAGCTTGTGGAATTTTAGAGGGAGGTTTATGAGACCCTTATAGACTCTGTTGGGGCCATTCAATGTTTTGAATTAAAAATCTGTGGTTCTTGTTAGCTGTGACTGAAGAATTAGCTGTGACTAACAAGAGGGGAAATTTTCTGGCAAGTGTTTCCTCAGGGTCATCAAAGAGAAACTATGGTCCAGAGGAGCCTAAGGTTACAGCTGGTTTTGGCAGTTGAACTTGGTAAGAAGTAAGAGTTTCCTAGGTCATATTTGCTTTGAAGATAAAGAGGTCATGAAGGCCATGATCATGAGGTCTGAAGCAGTGGGAGGCCAGGAGAGGCCACTGGCAGAGGCGCAGCCTCAGTTGCAATAGAAGTTCCAGGATTAAAGGGATTGTGCAGAGAACTTTAGACTTGGCATCATGTAGTCCCCAAAGAGAGCCCAGGAATGGCTATTGGTATAGGCACAACCCAGTTTCAGGAGGACCAAGCATTTTGTAGATCCAGTACCATGAGGTAATTACCAAGAACAGGAGCAGGTGTGGAGTAAAGCTGGCCAGAGTCTACGGGGGTGGGGGGCAGATCTTGAACTGCCTAAGCCCTTCGGAGACCAAAGGATCATGGGTGAGTCCCAGATGTCTGACACTGAGGTCTATACTGTAGGACTTTTGTTTTGCTTTGATTTGATAGTGACTGTGCTCTGGTTATTCCCTCTTGGAAAAAGGAAGTATTTTACTTATTTTGATTTTATAGAACACACAGTTATGAGACTTTGATACTTTGAGAAACTTTGCAATTTTAAAGTGACACTGTATATTTTAAAGAAATTGAACTTTTAAAGTTTTTAAACTTTAAAGACTGTGGGACTTTTAAAAAGTTTAAATGCTTTATATTGTGATACTAGTATTAGCATTCCATCTCGGGGATAAATGAGAAAGGAAAGTTTGTTGCTGAATGTGTCAAGTTGGCAAAGGATCAATTTTCCTGGCTAGCGTTTTGGCGATTTGACACAAGCTAGAGTCATATGGGAAGAGGAATCTCAATAGAAAACATTCTTTGGCAAGATAGTCCTGTGGGCAAGCTAGTGGGTTATATTTTTGATTAATGTTCAATGTGGAAGAGTCCAGTCCATTATAGGTGGGGCCAACTTTGGTCCTGGATAATATAAGAAAATAAGCTGTACCAGCTTCCTGTCTTGAGCTTCTGCCCAAACTTCCTTCAGTGGTGGACTATCACCTGAGAGTTGTAAACCAAAGTGAAAACCTTTTCCTCTCACAGTTGCTTTTGGTTATGGTATTTATCACAGCTTTAGAAACCATATAAACATCTTGGTGTGTTTTAGCAGTTCTACAAAACACATGAGGTGTGATATCTCTTTGACAACTGATTTTGATTCCTTTAAATATTTACCCAGGAGAGGATAGTTGGATCATATGATAGTTCTATTTCTAACCATTCTTCCAGAAAGAACTCCTGACCTTTTTCCATTACAGCAATGGTAATTAACAGATGAGTTTTGTTCATGCTATGGTTCCTTCCATTATAATATATTCCTTCTATTACCCAGATCATGGCACAAAATAGATAATCAATAAGTAATTGTTACATGATTGAAATAAAGACTACTTAATAAAGACACCTCTCTAGCTCTGCCTACACTTCTGGAAGAAGTCAAGACTTCATTGAGCTGAATATCACGTAGTTTTCATACCTCCAGCCCTGGTCTAGTACGTACCTACCACAAAAGTCCTAGAAGGCTTAACTAACAGTAGATAATCACTGCATTATACACACAAAGTTCTCTGAATGCCTCCATTTCCCTTCACTGAACTATCTTCTCTTGTTCCAGCTAAGGAGTTAGTGTTTATCTCAGTAAATAACTCCTAGACACTGCTCCAAATCCACAGTCTCACTGTGTCCTGACTGTGATCCCTCACAGACAAGTCTAAGTAAGCGAATATTACCTCTTCTCCTACACATTACGGTATACTTCCAAAGTACTTCCTGGATACTTGTTATATATTTGGCAGTGTGCTGGTAATTTTGCAAATAAATCAATAGCAGTTTCTACCTCACCGAGACTCATAGCAAAGCTGAAACAAAAAAATAGTCTGTTAGATAACAGACTTGACAATACAAAGTCAGGACACAGTTTAGAAGAGAGCATTTCCATTATACATATAACACCCTTGCTTGTTTTGCAAAATGTGAAAAAACAATGAAGCAAGAAGAAAGATTCATCAGGTCAAGCCTATCCAATAAAGACAGCAACTGATACAGGGATCCAGAAAAGAAAGAGACTAGAGGACAGACATGAGAAAGATTTCCATATCCTGAGATATAGAAAGAAGCTTTACCTGAAGGTGGGGGTGGGGAGCAAGAACTCTAAGAGAATGCTTTGACAGAACAATGAAACAAGAAGCTTATCGATATCCCCATAGGTTCGCTTACTGACAACATTTAGGAAACATAGATAGATAAGGGCCCAAGTCAAAGAGTAGATATGTTGGCAGTTAGGATTCAGACTGAAGGTTGTTTTTTTTTTTTGTGGTTCAAAGAAGGAAGAAAAGTGATCAGATGTTTTTGTCTTTCCTGCTTCCAACAGGATGACTTGGCCCTACTGATGCTTACAAAAGAAAATGAAATGCACAAACTTGTAAATGCAGACTGTGCTTTCATTTTCCGACTGCCCAGACTCAAATAATCACACGGAAACGTTATTAGTTACAATCTTGTTTGACCAAAGACTTAGGCATATTCTTAGCTAGCTTTCACATCTTAAATTAACCCATTTCTATTATTTTATATTTTATCACAAGGTTCATGGTTTGTTACCTCACATCTTGCTTCTTGGGCAGATACATGGCAACTCCTTGAGTCTGCCTACTTCCTTTCTATATCTCTGTTCAGATTTCCTGCCTGGCTTTACTCTGCTAAGCCATTGACCAAAACAGATTTATTCATCAACCAATAAAAGCAACACATATACAGAAGTACATCACAAACTTTATGAAACCTGGAATGATTTTTGGCATAAACTATTTTTAAAGACTATGAAAACCTGTCTTATGAAGTTTGATTTCATTTTATTGAAAATAAGAAGATTGATGGCCCACTAAAAATTTTCAAGACCAGCAAGAATATTTTCAGACATAGTTTCAGAAAATATAAGTCCAATAAAGTAACAACAGAATCAATCTGAATGTATCATAACTGTACCAATGTGAAACAATAAAAGTATGGAGTAGCAAAGAAGATGAAGCTTGTTCAAAGGAATGAGAATAAAAAGGGGAAATTTTAGACCATTTTTAACTGCCAGTAGGTATGGTATTTCTTACTAAATGAGGAAATATAAGTAGCAAATTTCAGATAAAATGTGTTGTTCATACTGAGTTTGAAATGACTGTAAGACCTGCCTTGGGAAACTGTTCTGAATTCAGACCTGGAAGTAGAGCACACAAACTGTCACTACCCAATGCTGACATTGTTGTCTTGCTTGGCACTCCCAACAACCCAGCATGCAACACCTGTAGTAATCTACTGACTATTGCACAACACACATCTTACAACCTGGAGCACAGGTGTTATGTCACCTTCCATTCAGAATGTCTTTTCCTTCTTGTCTTCGTGGGCCATTCCTTAGGATTTCAAAGTACAGGGCAAATGTTATGCCCTTCATGATCACATCTTTGACTCTTCCTGTATCATTACTCTTTCCTCCACTTTACTTTTCACTTGTAATACTTTCTTGGTTAGTATCAATCTATAAATAATGTGTTGAGGGAGCCTTTGTTTTATTAACTGCTGATGAAACAGCACACACTATAGCATCAATATACATGCATATTCCAATGACTATTCAAAGGTACATTTGAAAAATGAATGATTGCCTTCTAAGTGATATCACACTGAATCCTAATGACTGCTTAAGCCTTTCTTTTGCCAAGAGTAATGAGTGACTTTGGAGTAGGAAAGTCTGTATTTCATGAAAGGTGTAAGCAGGAACTTCCATCTTTGTGTGCAACAAAACTAGGATGAGGTTGCAAGGAAAGCTTTCTGGGGCACATGACTCAGAGGTTCTTTCCAAAGCCTTGAGGTGGAGCCTGGTAATCTGAATTTCAGCAAACCCTCCCAGTGACTGAGTTTCTGGTTGCCCTGGCACTGAGCTTCATGAAACCAAGGTGAAATGGTTTTCAGCTTATATTTTGTTTATCTTACTCTCGCTCTTTCTTTTTTAACACTAGCACTCACTGACCAGGACACAGAAAATTTTTTGACTCAAGGTAAGTTTTTTAATTATTTTGTAGTTATCAAATTATAAGGATATTAAGTTCAAGTCTTTTGAGTTCGTTACCAAAGTCTTATCTGTGAAGCTGGTGCCTTCATTCTGAGTTCACTCTGTAGGGATCTTGTAGAAAGCGGTCACTGCTCTTCACAGTGGCTGATGTATAAGTGTTTTAGTAATTTCTCCTCCTTCTAGAAAAAAAGAAATAATAGAACTACAGTGGAGTATAAACCACTTGGCACTCAACACCAAGCTCCAGGCAAATTTCTTGGCAGTTCTGGGAAGCTTTGTTCCTATGGTTCTAAAGCAGTGTTTCTGTTGACTTGTAAATTATGGTTGATGACAACATTCATGTACCTTTTTTGAACCATCAGAGTGCCTTGCTTTGTTGTGAATTTGGGTTAATCATAAGGTAATAAATTGTGAAAATATTTTAAGTTTGAAGCCTTTAACTTGAAGGGAAAGTCATGTTCCAACGTCACTCGATATATACTTTTAGGCTAAGAGAACAGGCATAAAATTCCTAGGAACATAAAACTTATATCTCAGATCAACCAAATGTAGTTAGAAATTGGTTCCATGTACTTGGATTTCTCGTTTATTTTAAATACTTAAGAGATTTTAGAAGGTACTTCACTCTAATATATTTTTTCAATTAAGTTCTGTGTTTAATTTACAATTATTTTGAATAAACCTGTAATAAAATAATTCACCAAAGAATTTATTTGGAGAAGGCAGGAAAAGAACCCATATCCACGTATATTCTTAATAAAAGTCGAATCCTCTTTTATTGGAGAATCTGTAAGAAAACAAAAACTTTGGATTAGCAACCTATGACCAACCCAGCAATAGAAATGTTTATTAATGATATACCTCTATTATTGCTAATAAACATTAGACTAAATACAAGAAGAGATATAACATTTTGGGTCAAGAAGAACTGAGCAAATTAACCCACCCCAGTCCATTTCACCTCTGTCACTGAAATGTTTGTAGGTTTCTTAAGATATTTAAATAAAGTTATATTATATTTTTAAGTTACATTTTTATTGATTGTCCATATGCACATGCTATGAAAAGACTATGTAGAGTTGGGATGATCAGTAGTTCAAGTTCTTTCTCAGCTATAGAGTTTAGAGGTAGCCTGGACTATATGAGGCCCTGACTCAAATAAAAATAAATGGCCATGCATTTGGATTATCCTGCACGTATTGGGAAAAGGGTGGGAAAATTATCAATGAGGGAGAATCACTGCAGTAACTTTCTAAATGGGAAAAAGCATCACCGGGCCAGCAGGTTAATACTTTTTCTTGTCAGAATGTGGAGCCCGCCCAGACCTCATCACACTGTCTGAAGAGAGAATCATTGGGGGCACTCTAGCCGACACAGGTGACTGGCCCTGGCAAGTCAGTCTCCAACTCAATAATGTCCACCACTGTGGAGGTGCCCTGATCAGTAACTCGTGGGTCCTGACGGCAGCTCATTGCTTCAGAAGGTGAGTCCACAGCTACTCTTCCATTTGGGAATAATCAGGAAAGACAGCTAAATGAAGACTCCACCCTCTACCCCTAGGACTAAACATAATTGGATTGACACCTAAATAATTCAAAGGAAGTTATTTCTGAGTCGTTTCTTTTTTATTTATGGAAGCATAATTATCTCTTCCCCTTTGGCATAATGATTTGCAGATAGCTCTCTTTTTCAAATGACAGTACTACAACATAGCAAAGAAAATAAGAATCACACACTAGAGTGCTTGATTTAAATTCAGTTCATAGAATTTACATAACTTCACTCTGTTTTCTTATTAGGGCAACACTACTAAGTGCTAGGACTGGTTACATTATTGTTTTGTAAAAAAAAAAGTTACATTGTTGTGGTCCAAGCTGGAGAGATGGTTTGTTGGTTAATAGCACTTGTTGAGCTTTCAGAGAACTCAGGTTCAGTTCTCAGTACCCACATGGTGACTGTAGTTCCACAGCATCAACACCCTTTTCTGAATTCTGCAGACACCAGACATGTGTGTGGTACACATACATACATTCAGCAAAGCATATACATCAGGTTAGATGAGTAAGATAATTCTTAATTTTTGTTTCAAATGATTTTCACATTATATTACATAAGCTAATTAGTAGACTGATGTTGACCTAGAGAGTAGAAAATCCCATTAACTTAGTTTCACAAAACTGATCTAATGCCTATATGGAACCCAATACTGTGCTTTGTAGAAGCACCAAGTACAACCACAGCAGTGCTACTACTTGAGAGCGGTTATGTTAGGCCAATTACACTTCGGAGTGACTGCAGACTAGTACCCTATTACACTAGGGTAAGGGACGGCTGCAGAGCAACTGTGCAAACATTCTGTTGGTGTAAGCTGATGCTCAAACTGCTCCTAATAAAAGGATTTCTTCTGTGTTCAACATGAAATCTTCTAGTTTCAGGCATATATTAGTACTGAACATCCACGCCTTAAAAAACTTGGGGAAACTAAACTAAAAAAAAAAATCATTCAGAAAAGTAAACCCAGGTGTGCCCCTAACCCTATCCATTCTTTTCTCACTCTTTTTCAAATTGTAAAATACAGCATCCTTATCATAAACACCAGTCCACCCTCAAATCAGTCCAAACTCGTTTCCAAAATTATGCATCCTAAGCTTCAGGCTCTCAGCTTTTTTTCTCCTCTAACTCTTTTTACATTTCCCCATCTATGAACCTTCTCAAGTTGCTGGTTTTTTCCTAAAATGCTATCATTTCCAAATCCCCATTTGTTCAGATTGGAATGCTTTGGGATAGCGACAATTCCAAAGAGATGGTACTGAGAGCTAAAAACACTGTCTTTTATCACAGTTTTTTTTAACTAGACCATTAATTATATGAAGAGGATTAAACATGAACACAAGTAGCACCCAGTTTCTGAACAAAGGTTCTAGGAAATCTCACATTTTCTGTTGCTGTTTTATAACTCAATGTTGGTGAATAAATTTGAAATTTACTTGAGAGATTCTCCTCAAATCATATGACTCAGGTTTAAACAGGCATACATGCTGCTGCATTTCAGGTAACACAGGGAACAAAATTCATAAAACCATTTCAATAATCAATGTCACCTGAAATGCCCAACAGTAAGACTGACACTATTGGCTTTCAGCCACACCCTTAGTGTGGACACCAAAAGTGGAAATACCTGGACGTAGCAGACTTTTGGTGTAATTGGAGATGCACTATAAACAATATTAAATCTGTATTCTGTTGGAACCTAAGTATCAAAAACCAAGGAAAGTATGTCACCATCTTGTATGGTGTAATCACAAGTACCAACAATGAATGCCAAAGCCATGCAGGAATGTAATTTTGCCACCACAAACCGACTCTCTACCTTGTGGAACCACCAGAGCCAAGAAGCTATATGGACCATGTCCTGGTACCTCTGTACTGACTGAGCATCACCAAGAACCATGAGCAGGCACTTGTTAAGGGATAATCACCCTTACATCCAGGTACAGAGACATGATGAGGCTTTATTGAAAATTATTCTATTATCACCTCCTCATGGTATTTTCTTTTCATGCCATTTTTTTACTTTTCTAAGTAATCTTTATTGTTTTCTGATAGTATACTTGACTCTTCCAACAGTGTATTGAACTCACAAAGGATAGAAATCATAATTACTTAGTGTTCTGTTTCCAGAGATTTTCTCACACAAACTAGACAGCCATGGCTTGCTAAACTATGAATGGAGAGAACTGTAACTGTTTTAAGTGACAGTTTACTTTATTCCAAATGCCATGCTTGACATATTTTTCTTATTTCATTCATACTTCACAGTCACTCACACCTTATACATAAACTAGGGATTGAGACACTTAAGTTGGCATAATTATGATACTGATTTGTGGCAGAGATAATATTTATATGTAAATGCTTATATTTATTTAAGTTTCTCTTTACAATTTGTAACTGGGGTACATTCATATATAATCAAGAAATTTGTACATACATAATTTTGATTTTTTGTATTAACTCCACTATCTGAAAACTCTTAAATGATAGTTTAAGTGCATTTTGCTTCCATTCAATCTGAGGAGTAATATTAAGTTAAACAACTTTCAAAGTTGGAAGCACTTATTGTCATCAGGATGCAAAAGACCTTTTTTAAGTTATATTTTTTCCCATTTTTGGATCCCATTTTTAACTGCCCTAATTCTACTCAATAAACTTACTGGAACTAATAAATTTGAATATTTTAAATATTTACAACCTGTTAAACCTGTAGGTACTTTTGTGAATATGTGCTTTTAATTTATGACAACAGCAGATTATAAAGTTCTGTATTGTTCTTTATGATTTTTACATAATCATGGGAATTTCCTTCTGTTGGAGCCACCGTCATTCATGAATCTAACATAATCAGTCATCATATTTACCTCATCTCATTAGGCTGATGTAATTTCCCATTGTCACAAAGAACACAAACCTTAGACATACACAAGAACATACACACAAAGGAATACTATCAATAAATCTTTAGAAATTTTTCTGATATGTGCCCAGAAGTAGATATGCAACTTGATAATTATACCACAAAGCTTTCCAAATGTTTAGTTTTACCAGAAATACAAGAAATCCAAATTTCTGTCTACTCAACACTTGGTGAAGTGCTCTTTATTAATTTTTACCTTTCTTACTAACATACATTCTGTAATCACTGCGATAATTTCTACCGCTCGATAGTCAGTGTTTTTAATCATCTCTTCTTATTTCTAGGAGGTGTTTAGGTCTCCCTTTCCATGAATTTCCTATTAATATTCCATGCCCATTCTACAATGGCTTCCCAGTCTATTTACTATTATTTTGTAGACATTATTGTAGACGCTTCAAAGCTTGTAGGTATTACCTGGGAATAGTAGCAGTGTGATACCAACACTTGGAATGCAGAGACAACAGAATCTGGAGTTCAAGATAATCCTCAGTCATCTAGCAAGTTCAAAAAAAGCCCGGGATATATTAGACAATCTAAAAAATATAAATATTAAGAATTAATCAGTACTTTCTTGTGGCTTCTCATTTACCTGATAAACTTGTTTATATTATATTTAATTTTGATTAAATAAAACTTATCCATTTTTTACCTTACATATGTGTTTTTAGGGTATACCTAAAAAACTCTATAGTTCCAAAATTACAATAATAATTTCCTCTTTCTATACATATGTATACATTTATACATTATATATATAAACACGCTCAAATTTAGTACAGAATAATCATTCATCTATTAACAAGAAAGATAGCATTCAACCTCACTACTACTTGAATGGATCTTCCTTCTCAAAACAAGAGAAAAAAAACAATAACCAAAGGAAATGAGTTAAAATATGAAAGACAATGATTTCAGAATCCTTTGTTGCTTGGATGAGACATCGGGGAAGAAACATTCCCCCACACTAGTTATCATTAATTATAGTGTTGGGATACACTCACTGGGATAGAAAAAGAAAATGTCAAGATAATGTACTACTCTGAGGTGTGTTTTCTAAAAATCTTTCTCTGAATAGTTAGAATAAAATGACTATATAAGCTGCTAGTAAGGAGCTCAATACTGTTATGTGATTACAGCTCAGGAAAATGTATCAATGAGATGTTGGTGGTAAATACAAAGCACATTATATTAAATTCTCAAAGACCTAATATAATTATAATTCAAGGCAAAGTACAAATACATGAAGTACTTGTGAATTCCCTATTTAACGGCATGTTTCTGGTTTTGGTTTCAGCTACTCTAATCCTCTACAATGGACTGCCACCTTTGGTGTTTCTACAGTACTTCCTAACTTAAGAGTGAGAGTGAGGGCTATCGTAGTCCATAACAATTACAGACCCACAACTCGTGATAATGATATTGCAGTTATACAACTTGAAAGACCCATCACATTTACCAGAAATATCCATAGGGTGTGCCTCCCAGCTGCGACCCAGAGTATCATACCTGGCTCTATTGCTTATGTCACAGGCTGGGGATCGCTCACTTACGGAGGTAAGTGTCTCCGGAAAATAAAACAGCTTAATGACATCTTGTCTGTTACTTGTTACTATGGAAATTCATTTTTGAGTTTTGACACAGGCTCTCACTTTAATCCAGGCTGGCTTGGAATTCATTATGTAACTCAAGCTGCCCTCAAATTCATAATCCTCTGCTTCAGTCACCCCTGCCCCCAAATGATGGGAATAGGGGCTTGTACCCTATATCCAGCTTTGTATTTCTTTGATGTGGAAACAGCCTGAGGGCAACCGCTACTACAGAACGGTCTATATCTGGTCATCTCTGACTCTAGCTACAGCTGCTGCCCCAGGGCTGTAAAACAAGAATTGTCCTTGGAAACCAGAGGGATTTCTAGACAGAGAATTTCTTTTTTTTAATTGATTTTATTGAGCGCTACATTTTTTTCTGCTCCCTTCCCCTCTTCTCCATTCCCCTTCAACCCTTTCCAATGGTCCCTACATTCCCAATTTACTCAGGAGATTTTGTCTTTTTCCATTTCCCATGTAGATTAGATTCATGTATGTCTCTCTTAGGGTCCTCATTGTTGTCTATGTTCTCTGGGACTGTGAATTGTAGGTTGGTTTTCTTTGTTTTATGAGTGAGAACATATAATATTTGTCTTTCTGGGTCTGGGTTACCTCACTCAATATGACGTTTTCAAGATCCATCCATTTGCCTCCAAATTTCAAGATGTCATTTATTTTTCTGCTGTGTAGTACTCCATCGTGTAAATGTACCACATTTTTCTTTTCCATTCTTTGGTCAAGGGACATTTAGGTTGTTTCAAAATTCTGGCTATGACAAATAATGCTATTATGAACATAGCTGAGCACTTTTCTTTCTTGTACGATTGAGCATCCTTTGGGTTTATATGAAAAAGTGGTATTGCTGGGTCTTGAGGAAGGTTGTTTCCTAATTTTCTGTGAAATCGCCATATTGATATCCAAAGCAGCGGTACCAGTTTGCACTCCCAACAGTAATGCAGGAATGTTCTCCTTACCCCACATTCTTTCCAACATAAATTGTCATCTGTGTTTTTAATCTTGCCCATTCATACAGGTGTAAGATGGAATCTCAGAGTTGTTTTGACTTGCTTTTCTCTGATGGCTAAGGATGTTGAGCATTTCCTTAAGTGTCTTTCAGCCATTTTGGATTTGCCTGTTGAGAATTCTCTGTTTATCTCTGTACTCCACTTTTTATTGGATTATTTGTTCTTTTTTTATTGAGCTCTACATTTTTCTCTGCTCCTCTCCCTGCCTCTCCCTCACCTTCAACCCTCCCTCAAGGTCCCCATGCTCCCAATTTACTCAGCAGATCTTGTCTTTTTCTACTTCCCATGTAGATTAGATCTATATAAGTCTCTCTTAGGGTCCTCATTGTTGTCTAAATTCTCTGGGATTGTGTTTTGTAGGCTGGTTTTCTTTGCTTTGTGACCAATTTTTTGAATTCTTTGTATATTTCAGAGATCAGTCTTCTACATGGTGTGGGAATTTCTATAGCAGGAATATGTGAAAGAAACTTAATAGAGACCTCAAAGTTAGCACAAGACAACCCAAGACCAAGAAAGGGATGCAGAAACTTAAAACTTAAAAAGGGAGAGAGGAGGAAAGAAACAACAGAGAGGATGAAGAAGACATTGCCCTGCTGAGAGCACCCGTAAACAATTTAAACAGTGCAAGTCAGTTTTAACACAAGTTGTTGGGTTGGGTTTATTGTTGTTTTTTGAGGCAGGTTTTCACGGTAGCTCAGGTTGACACCAAATTTACTATGAAACTGGAGCTGATTTTGAACTCCTTGATATTTCTATATTTACTTTCTAAATGTTGGGATTACAGGCATGTGTCACCACATTCAGCAATTTACTGGTTAACTCTAAGACTATAAAGGAAAACAGATCACAAACGCAAAAAGAAAAAGAAAAGAGATGCTTGTCTCCCTAAAGGAGTTATCCTTTCTCTCCTACAAGAATCTTTGCTCAGAGGAAACTCTTATGTGCATCTTTTGGTGCCTCCCTTTTAAAATAGATAATGTTTTGAGCATTTATTCATTCTCAAATTCAACACAGAGTCATTAGTCCATATTTTCTGAAGACTTTCATTTCTGTTTTTATACTAAACAGGCAACACAGTCACAGATCTACGGCAAGGACAGGTCAGAATAATAAGTAACGAAGTATGCAATGAACCATCTGGTTATGGTGGAAGCGTCTTGCCTGGAATGCTCTGTGCTGGGGTGCCTTCGGGTGCAGTGGATGCATGCCAGGTAGGTGCAAGACAACCTTATCAATGTCATCATCGAGAAGTTTATAGGCATTTTCAAGCATGTTACTCTGTCACTGGCATAAAGATAACAATTGCCACACACAACTCTGAATCTCAAAAAATGTATGCCCTTAATTATAGAGGGAAAGCATCTTTTCTGAATCTCATCTGTCATGAAAATATTAACTTTCAATTGCTATGAATGTTCAAGCCAATATTATACAACATGGTGGATACAATTAAAGATAAAGTATAATCTGCTTTAAAGTTGCTAGAGATTAAACTTTTACGTTTTTATCACAAGGAGCAATGTTAAGGTTTTGAATTGTAGAAATATTAGCTAGAAGCATTTTCTATCCTACAAATATATATAATTATCAATTCATAATAAAATAATCAGTTGCTAAGTTTATAAATAATTACTAAGTTTTAACATACCATTTTATTTGTAAACACTCTTCATTCTCAGTCCAATTAATAAAAATACTATAACATGCAACCACCAAAGATATCTAAATTTTGAAGTACTTTAAAGAAAGTAGCTTAGTTATTTGAACCACAAGAGATCCTAAATTATATAATAACAGAAAAGAAAATGAAAGAAAAGGGGAGGGGAGGGGAAGAAAAAGAAAAGGAAGAGAAAATAGGGGAAAAGAAAAGAAAAGAAAGGAAAAGAACTTTGTCTCTAGCCTGTAAAACTTTAAATTAAATACCCAAAAACAAAACAATCAGTAAATGTACAATTGTCTTCTTATAGTGATTAGTATAAAATTTAATATCAAAATTTTAATGAAATTAATGAAACTTAAGACAAAGGATTCCATCCCTTTGTCTGAAACTAAGCCAATATAATCACAGGAGCAAATAGTTAAACATTATAAATATTCTAGTGTCTTCAGGTGTGGAGCCCTTGCCCACCTTCCACAACGACAAATTGTCAAGTTTTATAAAGTCTTCTAAAGAATTTAGCAGTCAGAGAGTAACCCAACTTGACAATTTCAGATCTACTGAATATTGGTTACGACAGCTTGAGGGGCTAGCATATTAAAATGTTCTTTTCAGTATCCCTCTCTCATGCAATCAGCTTCTGTATATACAAACTCTGCTCTTCATGTCAGGCAGGTTAATGACGTCACTATCATGAAATTTTTTCCTGGATTTATATTGGCCTCACTGATTGTTACTTGAAACACTCTAACACATAGATTTTCTGTCTCAAAAATATAATAAATAAATAATTTACAACGAAGTTTATAATATCAATGTCATACATTCATTCAAAAAATACATCTTTTCATTTATTTCTGTGTGACATTCCTTCTGTTAATGCAACTAGATCATCCCTGCAGTTATCAGGTTTGGAAACAAGAATGCAAATTCAATCCAGGCAGTGGTGGTGTACGCCTTTAATTCCAGCACTTGGGAGGCAGAGGCAGGCAGATCCCTGTGAGTTCCAGGCCAGCCTGGTCTATAGAGCTAGTTCCATGTCAGGCTCCAAAACTACAGAGAAACCCTGTCTTGAAACAAACAAACAAACAAAATAATTCAAGTTCAAGCATCTGCCACTAGGCAGTAAAACTAACTAGGTACAATAAAAGTTGCATGGCACTCATAGGTAGCTTTTGCTTATACATAGTAGATAAATTATAATTCAGAAAAAAATTGTCAGTATAGGAAAAATAGTATCAAAAACATAACAAGGAAATCCTGGGGACTGGTCAAATGGAGCATGAAGCATAATCCAAAGGAATGAGGTACCAGCCAGCTTCATGAAATACTTGTCAAGCAAGTTGATGATTCACACACTGACCTTTCTCTCTGTCTAAACTATTAATTAGAAAGGTATGGAAAACATAACTACTAAGAGCAGTCAAATGAATAGCTAACTTTTCTAGACATACATTTGGTGATAATAGCTGGGTTTTATTAGTACTGACTGTACACCAAGCTCTTCCCACAGTGCTTTGTGTGTTAAGCTCACTTAAACTTATAAAAACATCATTTATTGATAAGAGAATTGCAGTGCAGAGATGTTATAGAGCTTACTGGAGTTCACAGAGCTGACAGGTGGAGGACTCAAACTCAGGCTTTCTAGCTCCAGAATTCACAGAATTAACCCATAATTATATTATCTTTTAAATGTATCTCCCTAATTAGATTATTGTGTGTATAAGTGTTTAGGCAGTTGGTTATTGCCATTGGCTGATAAATAGATCATAAGAAATGCTTTACCTACTGTCGTAAAAATTTCTTGCCAATTATTCACTAAAAGAGTACTGGCGGACGAGTTACTATGCATCAAGCATCTCACTGGGTAGTAAAGAAAGGGGGGTAAGTAACGAGTTTATAGGATCATTCTCTCAAAAGCTATTTCACTGGCATCTCCTATGGACTAGACACCTAGGTTGCAGCTGTGTCAAGAACAAGGACGCTCCCTTCCCTGGTGGACTTTGCAACAGCACTGCTCACACAGATATTGGTCAAGTATCAAAATGCACAGAATGCTAACTCAAGGAGAGCTGACCAGTGGGAATAATCAAGCCTTCATAAAATATTGAAGAAGCAGCGACACAGATACCACAGAGTATGAGGTCACAGTAAGAAGCTAATGGAGCCCCAAGATGGAAGTACAAAAGAAAGCAGAGGGTCATAGAAGGCTTCCTAGGGTAGAAGCATGAAATGGAGAGGAAGCCACCAGGAAGGTGCTTGAAGAAAGACTAGCTAATGAGCTTTACGTCTTCTCAGCCTTGTTTGTGTACTTGAAGGGTTTCAGGCTTGTTTTCATGGCTTATTGTCTCTCAGAAAGACATGGGCTGGTAAATGACCGGGACGTCATCTACTGCCATAGAAATAAACTGCAGATTCCGGTGTTGCTTTTCCATTTAAGTAATCAATTGCTTTGTTTCCTTCAGGGTGATTCTGGTGGCCCACTAGTACAAGAAGACTCACGGCGGCTTTGGTTTGTTGTGGGGATTGTGAGCTGGGGCTATCAGTGTGGCTTGCCAAATAAGCCAGGAGTGTATACTCGAGTGACAACCTACCGCGACTGGATTCGTCAGCAAACTGGAATCTAGTGCAGCAAAAGCAAACATGCTGTGAAGTGTGCATGCAATTGTGCCTGACTCAGATGACATAACTGTGCTTTTTAACTGCAAAGGAAACTGGAAATGTCTCAGCTTAACATAAAAATGTGCCTTAACTAACAGTATTTAATATTTGTCAGTATGGCTTTTTATTTTCTCAAGGAAAACCCTGTGAACATTGCATTGTATCATAGCTACATAAGAGAAGAAATATGTTAAACTAGTTATAGGGTTAATAATTTTGTTATAGGCACGGTAAGTTGTAGTAGTGAGAAATTAGGTGCAAGGAGGAAGAGTCGCGAGTGCTCTCTGATGTTGTCTCATTGAAGCTGGTAGTACAAAGAGTATGGGTTATTATACAAAGGAAGCCGGAGCTGTGTGAGGATAGAAAAACAGCACCTGTCTAGAAGGTCTGTCTAGAATTTTCTAGAAAAAGTAGTACTAACATTAAATTTTGAAGACATTGTACAAAAATTGTAAAACTTGAAGCTATCCCAAATATTTAACAAGATCACATTCTTATACAAAACTCCCAGAATGTCTTTGGGTATTGATCATCAGAGCAAAAATGTTGTTTTCAAGTGAAATCAACAGACTTACAAGTAGTTTTCATGGTAAATTTTAATTTTAAATGTTTTATCTACATAGAGGAGAGAACATATCTCCTCCTTAGAGATGCTGAGGAAATGAATCCACACAGCCTTCTCAGCTAACTTTGAACCACAAGACTTGTTGGGAAGAAATTCCTACACCAACTTCCTACCATGGTCATTATTTTTTAGAGTAACCTGATAACAAATTAAAAGTTAATGATGAAGGAGAGGTGAAGAGTTGGTTGGCAAAGGCAAAGAATAAAGCGCTTAATATCAATAAGTCTGTTCTGGAGAGAGAAGGATGTCAGATTCATACATAGTCTCTCTTGTGTGTTTATCTCTCAGTCTCTGTCTCACTCTGTCTTTCTCTTACACACACACACACACATTCACTCACACACACATACACACACATTCAATCACACACACAACCACTATCACCAAAGAGTACAAATTAAAGAGAATCAATTAAAATCTAATGCCACAGCAATCTATATAACCTGATTCACAAATGATCCAAGTTTTTATTGGCTCCCAGTAGAGCTAAAGCTTGGTTGTGCGTGATCACGTGTGTCTCATATCTTCCTTCTAAAAGTTAACTCCTTCCACTTGGAGAAGAGAGACGTTCAAGACAACACAATGAAAACATTTCGCTCTTTCTGAAGTAAATGTTTAGGTCTGTATTAAAGCAAATTATTTGACAGAAAAGGATTTGAAAATGTAACCAACTCTTAGAAAGGTGTAGACACAAATCTTTGGCACATTGTATTTCAAATAAATTCATTTATAATCTTTCCTGCCTAATTATTTATGGAAGTTATGACTGCTGAAGGATGATCCAGACCAATTTATTTTAATTGGTTGTCTAATAAGTGAACTTGCAGCCGGACTCTAAAGGCTGGGTGTGTTCTGCCACCTATAATCAAGCTCTATAACTGAGACAGCGTCCAGCTTGACACTCCCTTGCTGTATCCTGTGAAGACAGCATTAAACTGGTCATTTAAAGCATGCCTCAAGGGGAGGGCGTCTGTGCATGAGTGTACGTGATATTTGTATGTGAGTGCACACATGTCTTCACATGTTTATTCATAGAGTAGAAGCTACATCAAAGATAACATTTATTTTGCAGAAAGTAGAACAAATTAGTCGACGTGCTAAAATGTTATATATCTAAATATGTATTTCATATGAAGAGATATTTTAAAACCAAAGGAACATGTGCAGGCTGGTTTAGAAAGTTCCTCTCTCCTCTCTCTCTCTCTCTCTCTCTCTCTCTCTCTCTCTTAGTTGTGGATAGATTCCACATTTACAGAGACCTAAAAGACTTCATGAAACTAAATGTGAACATTTACAGAGGCATGGTAATTTGTTAATATTTGTAGATTTAAAAATTCTTATTGAATTCTAAATGAAATTTCTCAGGATCATAACTGAGCTTCAGAATTATTAATGCTAAGAAAAATCCAGTTTAATATATACTTTCATATGTATTAACCAATTTTAACAATTAAAAGTGAGTATTTGAATATTAGATATTCAAACAGATTAAAATCATGATCACTAATGAAAAGATAAATAATCTCAGAAAGCTTAGAGTAAACAATTAACTATAAAGTAGGTTTATTTTAAATCTCAATTTCACAGTGCAACTTGTTCATTTATAAGTGTATTAAACCCCATTTCTGTTTCCCATCATCTCTCTGAGGCAGGAATGAAACAAAATCACCCCTTGCTCTTAAGACACTCAGGCAATAATGGCATGCATGTTGTGTAATCTAATCTAACTAACTAAGTAAAGAATAGCACAATTATTTTAAAAATAACAAAATAATAAAGAAGACCATAGATATAGTAGAAAACTTTAATTATTTTATAGTAAAATGAAAGATAAATCTTCTGGAGCACCACTATGCCTTGAGTGATGGTAATCACTCTCTGGACTGGGAAAAGGGGACCTGGTAACCTTGCAGAATGTAAGTCCACATCTGGAACCAGTTCTAACCTTCACTCTTCACTTTCCTTTTTCCTCATTTGCTAAGCATGCAACTAGCTTTAGGAACATCTGTACAATTTTAAAAATTTTCTAAGTATTGGGGGGGGGCATTTATATGTGTGTTTTTCTAGTGAACCACAACAAAGCAAGAGTAAATCATCTATGAAATTAAACCAATCAAAATTATAATTAAGTGGTACAAATCTTGTGGGAGTAACCAACCTACATCTGACTGAGATGGAACCCATTCCCAACACTACTTGGATAGCCAAAAAACTGAGACTAGATAGCCCAGAGATTCAGGAGAAAACCAAATACTACTGTTCTGCAAAAGAATCATAACAATTAAATGGTTTCTAATGGCATTCCGCTACTCTAATAGATCTGTATTTTTCTCAGCCATCATCAGAGAGGCTTCCTACAGCAGCAGATGGAAACAAATACAGAGACCCACAGCTAGACAAGATGCAGAGTGAGAGACCTTGGAACACTTAGCCCTGAAACAGATATCTCCATCAAACTTTTACCCTCAGGTCTCAGGAAACTCTGTGGAAAAGAAGGCAGAAATAATGTAAGAGCCAGGATACATGGAGGATGCCAAGGATAGGCACTAGCAAATTGGAATATAGTTTTCTTCTAGGGAGTCCACTAAGGACATAAAATAGCCTTAAGGGTAGGCCCATGCCCAACAGGAGATGGCCAACATAAAAGGAACCCAATAGCATCTTTGGAGGTTCTTGTCTCATAAATGTTAACTTTGGCATTTTTTAAACCTTATAGATCCTTGTATATCTATATCTATGTAGATAGATAGATAGATAGATAGATAGATAGATAGATAGATAGATAGNNNGATAGATAGATAGATAGATAGATAGATAGATAGATAGATAGATAGATAATATACATATATGCTATATACTTTGGTTTTGTGTTTTTATGGGATTCCTGTGTGTGCAAATATGTATGTTTCTATGTCTATATGAATTTCTTTTGCCTTTTCTTTGCCTCTTTTCCTTTCTTGGTGTTTTTGTCTTATTCTAATTTATTCATTTTTCTTTTATCTTATTGTGCTTTATTTTATTAGTATTTCTTAGATACCTGTTTGTTTACTAACAAGAGGCAGAAAGTGTGTGGACCTGGATGGGAAGGGAGTTGGGGAGGGACTGGGAGAAGTTGGGGGAGGAGAAGTCATAATTAGATTATATTGTATGAAAAATGTATTTTAATTTTAAAAAGTTTAAAAAGGATTTGATAAGTAATAATTTTAAAAAGCAACTGAAGTAAATTGAAGAAGCAACTAAGAAAATAAAAGGAGACATCTGGAGAACTGACTATAAACTTAACACATTTCCAATCATATAACTTATATTGGAAATGATAAAGCCCAAAAAAATCATGGAATTAAGTATTTGAAACCTTGAAAGACTTTAACTGCCAATCAAAATTACTCTATTCAATAAAGTTAACTTTTTAATTTTTTTATTGATTTTTATGGAGCTCTACATTTTTTCTCTGCTCCCCTCCCTGCCTATCCCCTCCCCCGTTGAACCCTCCCACAAGGTCCACATGCTCCCAATTTGCTCAGGAGATCTTGTCGTTTTCTACTTTCTACTACTTCCCATGTAGATTAGATCTATGTAAGTCTCTCTTAGGGTCCTAATTGTTGTCTTAGTTCTGTAGGACTGTGGTTTGTAGGCTGATTATCTTTGCCTTATGTTTAAAAGCCACCTATGAGTGAGTACATGATGTAGGAGGGTCATCTGTCTATGTGTTACTTTCATTGGTTAATAAAGAAACTGCCTTG
>LOEQ01002044.1:263756-273878 GCA_001685075.1 Bramus lutescens | reverse complement strand
CAGCTGAAGGTTCTATGGTGATATGCAAGATATTCATCAGTGTGCCTATAGGATGCTTTTTTCTTTTCTATGTGAAACCTAGACTTTAAAAGTAGATATGTAGGAATGGGAAGTGCCCAATGGATGGGTGGGATGAGGACAAGAGCGTGAATGGGGTCCAGGGCAAAACAAGCAAAATATATAATATGCCTATATGAAAATATCATAATAAAGCCAATCATTTTAGACAGTGAATGCTACTAATGAAAAGAATAAAATACAAAAAAGAGAAAGGAATTGACTCAAGGGCCTTATTCAATTCCAAAATTAGTGTTTTACTAGCTGTATAACTTGAGTTCCTTAATTCTCCTTCTATTCCGCTTCTTTATGTGGACATTAGATCCCAAATGCCAACATAATAAGGTGTTGCAGGCGTCACAAAAGATGAAATGTGATATAAGCTGAAGTCCTATTATTTCGTCAGTCTTTAAAAAAGATAGCCTTAACCTATGGGTATAATGAGAGTCAGTTTAATATATTCATTTAGCAGCATAATAGCAGTAGTAGGTTTTCTTCTAGAATTTGTGATCTGTCTAGTTCTTGGTTCAACAATAATGCCAGGTATGGGTTTCATCTTGTAAAGAGGGCCTTAAATCATGGTTACTCCCATTGTACCCACGCCAATATTGAATTCCTAAGAAAATTGTCCTAAGACAAGCTCAAACTTCAAACCAATATATTCAAATAAATTAGACTCTGCTTACTCTAGCATAGTAATTCTCAACCTTTCTAATGCTGCGACCCTTTAATACAGTTCCTCATGTTGTGGTGACCCCCAACGATAAAATTATTTTCATTGCTATTTCATAACTGTAATTTTATTACTTTTAGGAATCACAATGTAAATATCTGATATGCAAAATATCAAATATGTGACCCCTGTGGACATGTCGTTTGACCCCCCAAAGGGATCAAAAGTGACCCATAGATTGAGAACCACTACTCTAGAACAGTTGGTATAATTAATATTGTATCATCCTCGCCTGTTAAGTAGTGATCATTACGTCCTTCTTCAGGTTTATTTAACAACTCCATTCCTAGCTTCCAATACATCTGCTTGAAAACAACATATACCAAACATGTTGTGCAACGCCTGATCTTTATACTTGCTTTCTTTCTGTTTTCACTGAATATAATAATGCCTGATTTGTTACAGTTATCACTATATATACAACATTCATAGGCACAACACTGTGATAATAGCACACACCAAATGGAGTTACAAATCATTAGACAAACCTCACAGCCACTACAATAATTCCTGTAGACTCTGATTGCCACTATAGAATTCTTTCAATGGCCCACCCTAAAAAGAAATTATATATTTTTCCTTTGGATCAAGAGAAATCCTGTTTTACCATAAACTATTGGGGAAAGGTCTTGATAGAGAACATTCTCACAGTTCATATTTTATAGGGTTTATAACAGGCAACTCAAGAAATCCCTACACCTTCCTGTACTATTTTAAGCTCTTCAGCAGGTGTGATATTCAACTAAGTAAAAAGAAGTTCTAAGACCAACTAACAATGACAGAAGATATTATTAATATAATTAGCTTCATTAATTTTCAGTATAAGTATTTATGTAACAATACTTAATCCTCAGGACGTCGCCATGTCATATAAAGAAACTGAGACACTAAGAAATTAAGTTGCCAGAGTCAAACTCCTTGATTTTTTTGTCCTTTATTGAAAGACCAACAAAATACTACAAAATCTTGAGCACACTTCATATTGTAGGAAGTTAATATAAACAGATAAATAATCCAATGTATTTAATACAATGTAATATGATTTTCAACACATAAATGTATTTGGTTTATAGATGGCAAAGCAGTCATACAGTCAGCCAACCTCATACATTAAACCACTTACTGGAGTATCGAAGGGTAAGGGACATATTAGTTAGGCGTACAACCAGAGAATTCATCAAATAAAATTTCCCCTAAGCTAACAAGAGCATGCTAGGAGAATATGCTCCTTTAGGCATATGCCTCTTTTTGATGCAGTCTACCAAATGATGGGTTTTCTATGTGATTCATCAGATTTAAAAACATGATAGCTTTTAAAAACTAATAATAAAGTAAATAACCATAGTATTCTGTTCCATTTAATATAGGATAGCAAAAATTGCAAATTTGAGTAAAAATTATGTTAGCATACATTCAGTTCTATGAGCCTCAAAATGTATCAGAAAAAATAGCATAAAAGCCAAGAATCTTAAATTCAAGTATTACTATATTGTCTATATTTAAAACATAATATTAGTCTCATACATTAAAAGTAAACCACTCTCTATTAGGATTTTAGACATAAAGGAACTAACATAACTCAAAATTTATCAAATGTAACAAACATTATGGCACTATTATTTATATTTCAAAAGTTTTGAAAGTTTTATACTTTAATTTCTGTTGTGATAAAATTTTCTGACCAAAAGCAACTTAGAGAAGAAAGGCTTCATTTTAATTTATAAATTCCAGGTTATAGCCCATCACTGTGGGAAGTTACCCTGACAGAAGCCTGAAGAGGCAGCTCACATCACATCCACAGTCAATAGCAGAAAGAAATGACTGCACATATGTCACATGTTTGCCTCTGCTCAGCTTGTTCTCTCCACTCCCACACATTTAAGGATCCCCAGGCTTAGAAAATAATGCCACCAACAGTGAACTAGGTCCTCTCACATCAACCAACTTGATCAAAGCAATCCATTATAGACATGCCCACAGGCCAACCCCATACAGACAACACCTTATTAAGACTATTCTTCCCAAGAGATTGTAGTTAACCATCACAGAAGGCAACATGAAAGAATCCTACCATGCTAGTATTCATTTCTACAACTGGAAAATATAGATATAAAACAACCAATCCTAAATGTTCAGGACCCTTGGACCTCAGGAATCATTGTGAAATAAAGAAGAGATGGTAGCCCAAACATTCCCTTCACTTTGGGAATGCCAAACTATTAGATGTGTACTATCTCCTTTGTGTGACAGCATTTCTCACTTAGAGATATATTATCTTGCGATCCTTTGTAACATGGCAAGACCAATCAAATATTTTCTATATTCTGTGAGCTGATAAGAACGGTGGAAATTTTATAAAAGCAATATTGCAGTCTAATACATTAACAACAGCTTTCTCAAGATAAACAACCCAAACTAACAGATTTCCATGAACCTATTGTTATCAGTTTCGAACTGTTAATCCATCCCATCAACATGGTGTCTCTGCCTTAGAAAACCTTCAGAAATAATCTAATTTTATCTGCCTTTGTAACTGTTAGTATGTTCCCTAGATCTTATTGTTCCAAGTATGTCCAACATCCTGATGCCAGACAATGCTGACCATATTTAAATAACATTGTGAAACAGAAAAAAAATAGTTGAAGTGGAAATGCTACAAAAAGAAAGCAAAGATGAACTGTTTAGGGGAGGAAAATGGTAGATTTACACAATCCACAGAATTATTTCTGGAGCACAGATGAGTTAATACTGAAATTATTCTGAGCACATAAGTAATTAAATGACTTTATCTTTTCCCTTGGATTCTCTTTTCCATGAGGAAAAAAGACATAGCAATGCTGTTGCCCTTCTAGAATGCAGGATAGTATTTCAAGGTCTTTAGTTACTTCATGAACTGGATTCTATATCATAATATCTTTAAAACCTTTCTCTCAATCTATGTTCTTCTCCAGATAACTTTCATGTTTCCTTTAGCAAACCTCTGTTGAATAAGCATGCTTTCTCTTTTCCTGTATCACCTTTGTTTCATCCATCAGGGATCTCTCAACAACCCCTTTAAAGTGTTTTAAAGAAGAGCACCAAAGACCTTGCTGCTGCCAAATCATTGTTCCTTCCTCTTACAATTAACACTCTTTCATTTCTTCACACACCTCCTTTCCTGGCTTCTATAACACATCCTTCCCATACTTTAATAATGCTAATGAGCTGTTTCCTTTTTTGAACTTGCTGTTTCATTATCATATGCAGATATGAATTGTAACTCAACCACGGCTATTCAGCATCAAGTTCACCTTTCTCATGTCTCCTCATGACCTTTATCTTTACCATTCTCTGGATATATTCCTATGAACTTTCACACTAAACCCACAATTTAAAAGCTATCTTTCTGATCTTCAATCCCAAAACCTAGTCTGTTTTGTTTTGTTTTGTTTTATCCTTCTTGGTAAATAGCAAAACATAGATCAATCAAGTTTCTCAATCTCAAAACCTAACAATGGAATACTCAAAATCAACAAATCACATTGAATCTACTTCCAAAATATAACCTAAACCTATCCACTTCTCCACTTAACTACTACCATCTCTTTCCAAAACTCTTACTATTACCTCTAAACTGCTATCTTTGCTATTCTCTTGATATCTTCATAACCCATTCACACAATAGTTAAAGTGATCTTCTCAAAAAGAAAATGATGTCACATCACTGTCTTTAAAAGTCTATAAAGAGTTTCAATTTTGTACATGCTTATATAAAGAATAAATAAACCACAGATCTTGTATGAGACACTGGGAAATGGATCCATGGATAAAAACACCTGCTGCTCATGCAGAAGATTCAGGCTCAGTTCCCAGCACCCACTTCAGGCAGACCCAGGAATCTGACACCCTCTCCTGGCCTACAAAGACACAAACACAGAGATAGTCACACATGTGCCAATTTTTAAAGTCTTTTTTTTAAAAAAAACTTACATGAAAAGAAAAATAAAATGAAATCACACAAAATAAAATTTTTTATTGAAAATAGAATGTCTTCCATACAATACATTCTGATCATGGTTACCCTACTCCCAACTCCTCCCAGACCCTGCTGACTATTCTCACATGTTTAGAAAAGCAAAACATAAAGACAAATGCTGTTTTCCAGTATTTTGTCAAAATGCATTCAAAATATGCAGTGTCATTAAACTGTTTTTTTATTCTCATTAATCCTCATAGTTTCCTCAAAGTTAATGACAAGGTCAATTATTCTTTTCAACAATTCCAAAATGTTCTTTAGTAGAGATACAGTCTCTTAGTTAGGCTTTCTATTGCTGTGAAGAGATACCATGACCATAGCAACTCTTACAAAGAAAAATATTTAAATGAGGTGGCGGTTTATGGTTTCAGAGGTTCAGTACATTATCATCATGGCTAGGAGCATGGCTGATGTGTGTATGGTGTTGTGCAGGCAGATGTGGTGCTGGGGAAGTCTACATCTTGATCCAAAGGCAACAGGAAATGAACAGAGACACTGGGTGTGACTTGAGCATGTATGAGAGCACAAAGCCCATCTCCACAGTGCCACCACTTCCTCCAACAAAGTCACACTTCTTAGTAGTGCCACTCCCTTTGGGGGCCACTTTCTTTCCAACCACCATATACAGCATTATGTTTTCAGGTGCTTCTATACTTGTGGGTACCTGCTGGATTCAGGACTTTGATATAAAAAGGCATTATTTTTTAAAAAAAATCCACAATTTTTCACATTTAATAAGTTTCTAGATGTATAAAACCAGTAAGATTATAATTTTAAGGCTGCCATGTAACTATCCAAAAAGCTAAAAAAAAAACCAAACTTATATTTACCCCAGTATTTGAGTACCCTTCCTCCACTTCTATCAACAACAGTTTTTCATAAGACCTCGCAGTAAATTAGTACAATTACATTGGTAATTGGCTATGCTTATATTAGAAGGCGTGAATTCCCTCACACGGAGCAGGCTTTAAGTCCAGTTAGAGAACTGTTGGCTATACGTGTCATCAAGGTATAACTGCCACACACTGGACCATTGGCAATCTTCTGGCAGACTAGCCTCATGCTTCCTACACTTATAGCTAGTTAGGACTATTGATTGCTTCTGTCCATTGGCAGCTTGTATAGTATCTTCAGATATAATGAGAGCTAATCTTCAGGGAAGAGACTTCCAGGTTGCTTTAATTTGATTCTTCCAAGTTCATGTCCAAAGTGCAATAGGGTCTTACTTTCAGTTTTTGGGAGGCAGTCAGTGGCAATGACAATAGCCATTGTCATTCTGTTTAGAGTCTCTTGGAAGCTCCTGACTGACACCACAAAAGAAGGTTTCACACAGCTGGGTTTTCTGTTAGATTGTTAGGGCTCTTACTGTCTGTCAGATAGTTAGGTGTATGGGGGAGTGTTATCACCATATGTAAATTTAACTCCAATATATTACATATTTATGTGTAAGCATATACAATAATGTTTTTCCCGTGGTTTTTTCAGACATTGTTAGTGTTATTTGCTCTCTTCCTTCTCATTCCATACTATCCTTCCTCCCCTCCCCCCTTAAAGTATCCCACCCATATTCCCCTTTTCTCTTCAATAATACCTATGACCTACAATCTCCCTTTAAACCTATCAACAGCTTATATTTGAAAAATGAAAAAGATAGATTGCCATATATGCATTTCAGGTCTGCCATAGCACACATATACACATGCATGTACACACACATACACACGTGTGTGCACACACACATACAATTTGTAAACATCTCCTCTGTGCACACTACTTTTATTACATTGATATTCAGTAAAATTTGCACATGGAAGAAAAATAATATCATAATATCCACTAGTACATTGAATTCACCACTTCAAAATGAGTATTATAATTTACCATGCTCCTACTCATTATTTTTGGAAGACATGAACATTACATGTTTTATGAAAATTAGGAATATTTAATCTTAGTGACTCATAAATAAGTAAAATTAAACGTATTTGGTGATATGAGGTCAAACTGGATGACTTTGTTGTACTATTGTGTGTTTTTAGGTGTATTTCAAGTTTTCCAAAGTGACAGAAACCTTTTTAAAAAGCTAAAATCATGTCATTAACCCTTTTTCTTTTTAATAGATGAATGAGACATTTCATGAATCAAAACTGAGAAAACAGTACGTCAAATCTCACACTGTCCAAGTAAGGTATGCATAGCATAGCACAATGAAAAGCAGTTCCATCTCCCTTTTTATATTGCCTTCCAACAAAATGTGTTTGTGTGGTGTGCAACTTTAAGTTTGAAACAAAAATGAATTTAGTGTTGTAAAACTCCCTGTGCTCCATACATATAAAGGAAATGTTTTATCATTTTTTAGGAAATGGTTACTGAAGAGATCGCTCAGTAATAAAAGCAGTTGTAGCTCTTGCAGAGGACTTAGGTTCAGTTCCCAGCACTCACATGGTGACTCTCTATCCATCTATGACTTCAGTTCCAGGGCCCAATTCTCTCTTCTCACCTCCCAGAGTACTGCCTGCACGTAGTTCATATACATGCATGCAAAAAAGGCACTCATACACATAAAATAAAATAAATAAATAAATCTAAAAATAGTAGAAGTATAAATTGACTAAACCACAACCATGAATTCCAACTAATTATAGGCATCAGATAAAGTTAAATGGTCTGCTTTTATTTGAGGGTACAAAAACAAAAAGCAAATATAAAAAGGAGAGTATACTTAAAACTTTTTTGACATGAATAAGCCAGGGCCATTGAGATGCCATGTAGGGTAAAAGCAATGGGCACAGTCTGGTGACCCAAGTTCCATTGTAGGATCCCAAAGAGATCGGACACTAGAGAACTGTCCTGTGACCTAATGTGTGCACACGTGTGCACACACATACGCACAGAGAAATTTAATGATGAATAATTTTCATTTTAAAATGAAGAGAGTGTTGCAGAATGTCTGGGTTAATTTGGAAAAAGTATGTTTTGGCTTATAAACGAATTAAAAACTGGATTTGATATTGAAGTAGGGATAGTTCACATAAAAATGCATTTAGGTATTTTTGCTTAAAAATCAAACTCACTTACCATCCTAGTCCTCCACCCAATAGACAGAAGCTGTTGTGACACATGGAACGTACCTGTAATCCCAAGACTAGGAAGCTGAGGAAGGAGAGAATCACAACTTCCAAGGCACACAAGGCTACATATTGAAAGCATCTCTCATTAAGAAGTATACAGATAAAATAAATATACAAATAATAGGTGGAAAATCACCTAGGGACTGGTTGTTCAACAGCTTGCATTAGACTCTAAACATTCATGAAATACATGCATAGTGCACATCTATTTCCCTGCTTCAGTTTGGGAACCTTCAGAAGTCAAGTTTCATAGCTTCATCCATTGTCAAGATGTTGGTACATATATTGATAAAGAACAAAGAACCAGGGGAAACTGATATGAACAGAAAGAAACTCAAGCAGTTAGGAGTTCCTATATTTCACCATGTCTCTAATACCCACCTCTGTGACAAGGGGGTTCATAGAAGGAAAAGTTGATAAAGGAGATAATTTTTTGTCATAACAGTTCTTCCAAAACTATTTTCCATCTATTATATATCCCTAGCTCACAAGATTTTTAAATCTAACAAGAAATAATATCCAGAATATTCTAATTCAGTTTTTAATATATATTAATTATTCTTCATTTCAAGAAACTGTTGTGAGCTCTGCTGGGCATTAGGAAGTTTCAAGAAAAATAAAATACAACTTGCATTCTCATTAATAATTGAAAAACCAATTAGATAATTAAATCATCAATTAGTGCCTGTAAAGGTAACAAGTACAGAAAATTAATAATACAGGGACTGGGAACCTTTAGTTTCTAATCCTAGCAGAACATTGGAAGACAGAGAACTAGAAAGCCATACATGATAGGCTGTCTCTAGAGTCAGTTACAGTGACCCCCTTGTAAAATGTGTGGTTTATGCATTTGGATCTTCCGTTCAGAATGGCAAATTAAATGAGTTTACTCTTTGTAACACTCAGTCCTGGTATCCAACAGGTAAATAGATAATGGCTCACTATTGCAAGCTGTGATTTCCTTTACAACCACCAAAACAACACTGCTTGTTCTCTTCTATTAGTTCCCCTAATGAGTTCATACTGGATTCATAATACATTTATACTAACAAATCATTTTCATTAACTTCTATGGATTCAAAGTTCTTCTGTCTCCATCAATAAGAAGCACTTGATCTGCAATATTTTTGAAAAACTAGTAAATAGGATTATCATCCCATTTGGGGCATGAAAGCCAAGAAAACTGAATGACAGCAACTTGTTGTATGATCACAGTGGCAGATACTAGATATAAAATTCAGACTCAGTTTCCCTGGATCTAAAAATTTAAAAAAAAAACTCGCATTATGTCTGTGAACTGTTGTCTCCTCTCCCTTGGGAGGGAATCTATGGCCAACAAAACCTTCTACTGTGTTATGTCAACCACTGCCTCTTTACAAACTCCTCACCCCCACCACTGAGAATGATAGGAGTTCCATTGTGAGATAGCAATCTGTTTATGTTTTACAGCAAAGCCAATGGGAAAGTCGTGATACATGCTGTGTTGAAATTTAAAGCCTGTTATAGGAACAATGTAGAAAAATTCTGGGACAGCATTGAAAGCATTGTGTATCAGAAGCTCAAACACCAAACTGGATTACTTATAGATTTTTCCTCATTTAAATTTTCAGGTAAGAATATATATGGTATGGAATGATGTTGATCTTTTAATTTGAATGTGTTGTTTTGTTATACACATGAAGCAGAATTTCTTCCTTTAAATATTGTACTGCATAAAATGAGAGCTATTTTTGCACACTATGAAAGTAACCAGAATCTCAAATGACATTTTTCATTTTCAAAACACAGCAGCTTAAACCATGGCTTACTCTGCAATCATGAGGGCTCCTTCTGATCTGAGAGTCTCAATAATGCAGACTGCCAAGATTGGTGGAACTTTTAAAAAAAAACATCTCCCTTCTCGACATACATTTAATGGAACTTGTCTCACATGGTCACATATAATCTGATTCCTATTCTTAGTGATGAATTAACTTTATCCCTGGCTTGTTAGATGATAGGTTCTATAGATAGACTACATGTATTAACTTTTATTTATTTATTTATTTATTTATTTATTTATTAAAAATTTCCACCTCATCCCCTTCAAACATTTCCATCCCACTCCCCCCCACTCCCCCACCCCCTCCCTTTCCAGTCCTAAGAGCAATCAGGGTTCCCAGCCCTGTGGGAAGTCCAAGGTCCTC
>LOEQ01002044.1:237525-258963 GCA_001685075.1 Bramus lutescens | reverse complement strand
AGGGTGTTCAATTCTTCTTGTTGTGTGATCCCTGGATTCTGGTGATGTCATGTTGCCTTTCAAGTTGTTGGAGGAATTCTTGCATTGGCGCCTGCCCATCTCTTCCTTCAAATGCAGCCAGGATAGTCTTGGAGTCTTGGTCCAATCTTTGCTGTGACTGACTCTCTGGGTGGATATCCTCAGTTGCAGGAGCAGGAACTGTTCCCGTCTGGATGGATCTCCTCAGCACAGAAACAGGGAGGCCTGGTAGTCCAAGGACCCCGTAGACAAAAGCGTGAATTTGGGGGTAGGGCAGAGTCGAGTTGAACACAGAAGACCCTACAGTAGAAGCTGAAGGTACCCTGCACTCCCTTGCGGGGACCTTCCGGCCTGCCAGGCCGGTAGACATTCACCTATCTGGGTTGATAGCCTTAGTGCAGGAGCAGGAACTGTTCCTGGGCCAAGGACCTTGTAGACAATAGGGCAGGCTTGGGGGAGGCAGGGTCGTGTGTAACAAAGAAGACCCCTGCAGCAGGAGCTGAGGGGGGCCTGTGCTCCCTTCCAGGACAGTCTGCCCAGGGGATAGCACACACTCACCCGGCTGGATGGAACTCCTCATTACAGCTACATGTATTATCTTAAGGGCCTGGGGGAGGATCTGGTATGGTCTTGATCATGCAGATAGTTCAAAGGTCAGTAGACTTTTAACCACCTCTGGTCCTGTTTGTAAGAGTCTGAGTGAGCATCTGGCCAAACAGATAACACAGATGTCACCAGGCTGTGAACCATATCCACATTCAGTTTTCTGTGTGACAAACAAGTTAAACATCTCTTCTTAAGAGACAACCATGCATACCTAACATTTCTATTTTCCCTGGAGCTTATATGTGAGCACAAGGACTTTGGGCCCTCTACGGTACTGGATATGTGGTCTGCAGTGGGGGAAGAACAACATTATGGAACAACTCCCTGATGAGACAAGGGCTTTCCACTTGCACTAGATCATTTCATTCTTTTCCCTGCTTACTTGATTTTGTTGTATTATTTATTTAGCTCTTTTTACTTTTTCTTTTCTGTTGAAAGAGTTTTGTCCCACCCAGTCCTACCATCATTCAGTCTCAAAGAAACACACAGAAACCTACATTAATTATAAACTGGGTCTTGCTTCCTCTTGGTCTGGGTTACAACTGCAGATTGAATCTTTCCTCTTCCCAGGATTTTCCTGTTCTGGTCACCCTGCCTCTACTTCCTGCCTGGCTACTAGCCATTCAGCATTTTATTAAACCAGTACAAGTGACAAATCTTTACAGGGTATAAGACCATTGTCCCACAGCAATTCCTCCCCCCCACCCTTTTTTTCCAAAACAAAAATTCTGAATCTAATCTACTTTGTTTAGCTTTCTTCCTGACCATTATCCATAACAGCTTGTAACCAATACTCTAAACAAAGAAAAACATCCATAATCCATTTTGGGGGGAATGTTGCTTTCCAGGCTACTTCCTGCTGATTGGGGGCACTGATAATCTTATGGGAACCTAAGATTATGAACAAGTCCTGACTAGAATATTCTGTGAGGCTTGACCACCTCAGCAAACAGTCTTGAGGCTGTTCTAGATGTAGAACTCAGAGGAAGCTCCAAAAGAGGTCCTCTGAAATGTTGAATCATCTGAGCCATCCAATCCTATCGAAGATTTTTTCACGGGGGTCTTCTTTGATCAAACCTGATTTTTATTAGCCCAAAATTAATCCAAAGCCTCTCATTTCCTGTGTAAATGAAAGCAAAATCTCATCTCCAAAGTAACATCTTTTGACTTCAATTTTGATGTTGAGGCATTTTCAAAATATGTATGTTGGATTATTCCAGCATCATTTATAATCAAATGTCTTTTAGCATTACTTCTTCCTCAACAGTCATACAATTCAAAGACAACACAATAACATACAGTATCCATGCTCTCTGTGTATTTTTCATCTTTATGTGTTTTTATTTTAAACTATTTCTTTTATTTTTATTTTTAATTTTTGGTTTTTGAGACATTCTTTCTCTGTGTATCTTTGGCTGTTCTGAAACTCACTCTGTAGACCAGGCTGTCCTTGAACTCACAGAGATCCACCTGCCTTTGCCTCTGATAAAGCAACTACTGTAAGCCAAAGAGAACCAAGGAGTCCTTGGAGTCACCAGGTACCTGAAAGCAGTAAGGAAGCATTCCTCACCAGAGTCTTCAAGAATATTCCCTGATGCTATCTTGACTTCGGACTAATTGTGAGAGATGAAATTGTGTGAAGTCACACCATCTGTGACAGTTTATCACACCATCCCAAGGAAACTAAGAGAGATAACTTCATAGAGGAGACCACATTCCAAGTGGTGAATATCTAAGAGTTCATCGAATTCAATGTGACAGCCTAATGGGGAAGCCCCACAGGGGTAGCATAGTCTTTATTGGTCAAACTGGATAAACTGGTAATATGGATGAAAGAAATATCTTTGACATGTTAAGATTTGTTAAATATACAAAATTAGGTCAAAGGAGATTTCTCTGCTCCACTGGCTCCCGGGTCCTAGTGTATTATATGTAAAGGCTTAAATCTATTTGCCTCAAAGTAGAATGAAAATCTATCACAGCATAGCTCCTGGCATAAAAACAGAAGTCGATAAATACCACTCATTTAGCTTTGTGACACAAGTCACCATTAAGTGACAGAAACCAATTCTTTCATTGGCTCATACAGCTCTGAGCACTCGGATGCAAATTGCTTCTGGCAGGGGTAGAATCGGGAGCTCCCAACAGGTCAGAGATAACTAGTTTTCCATTTCAGATCCATGTTTTACCACTTCTTCTAAAAGTAAATCTGAGTATCAGCAACTTTCAGCTTACAAAACTCTCAACTGGCAGGCAATTCTAATGAAAGAAGAAATGGCTATAAGCTCCAATTTCCCCTGCTAGATCACCAATAAGTGTGAACAGGATGGTAGAGAACTCTGTACAACTCAGGTCATATGACAGCTCAACTACATGAATGAAGAATGAGGAGGGACTGGAGAGGGAGGGGGAGGAGGGAAAGGGGAGGGAAATGGGAGGAGGGGAGGAGGTGGAAATTTTTAATAAAAAAAATAAATAAAAAGAAAAAATAATAAAAAGAAAAAAAAGAATGAGGAGGGACATTTCTATCATGAAATCCTGGCAAGCAACAGATATATCCATCTCTGGCTAAGGCTTCATCCAGGGCCATCCTTGGAGCAGGTTGCCACTACCTGTCTCTTTTCTATAGTTTCTGATAATTGTCTATAGAAGTTTCATTCTTATACCATTCCACATTCAGGAGAAAGAAAATCATGTGCACATAATCAGTCCTCTTCTGGAGCAAATTTCCCAGGGCTATCAATCTGAAGTCTAGTAGGATACAATGTTCTACAGGATGAAATACAAGATCAAAATCCAATAATTCTGCTGCCTGGTTGAGAGCTTTCACTCTGGTCTCTCGGTGTGGTGGTTCTTACTGAATTCTTACTTAATAAAATGGGCTTGATAATTATATAATTGTTATATATAATGTATAATAATGCTACTCTTTATCTATCAAACTCACATTGCTTTATTAATTTAAATGAGTAAAACTGAGATATTTCTGAAAAAGAGTCTCCTAAACCCTGGGACAGTAAACGAAACTCTACTTCCTACCGCAAGCTCCCACAAAAAAACTAATCACTTACCTCATAGGGTCTTAGTTTCTTCATTTTTAAAAAGAAGAGTATGATATCACAGATATTACAGCACATGTAGCCAGGTCTCTTAGCATAGAACCTGGGACGTAGCAAGAATGGAAAAAGTATTGCTGCATAAAATATATCAGAAATTATTCTTTCATTTATTTCTCTAATAACTGAATAGCAAATGTTCACTGTGCAACCACCTGAGTCTTAGGGGATACACATAAGTATTTTTCATGTATGGATTTAAAGTAGGGAAGTAAGTTCACAAAAAGTGATTTTACAAGCCTTAGGGATGAAGTAAATTATGCATAAAGATCATTGTTCATGTAAACGTAGAAGCAGCAAATCAAGCAAAGCGTCCTCAAACATTTCCACACATAATAAGTATACCAATTCATACAACCCTTTGTTATTATAACACTAAATGGTTACAAGGTAAGAGGGTTAAGCCACCTGACATTGACTATGTAGCATAAGTACTAGAAAAAAATTATATATTTCTCCCCTGCTCTCCCCAAAAATTATTTCCAAACTGGGCATGGTGGCACAAGTTTTTAATCTTAGCACTCAGGAGGCAGAGGCAGGCAGATCTCAGAGTTCAATGTCAGCCTGGTCTGTAGAGTGAGTTCCAGTACAGCCAGTGCTACACACAGAAATCCTATCTCAAAAACCCAACTAATAATAATAATAACAATAATGTTAATAACATAGTAAATAATAATTGCTTGTGACAAAATTCTTAACCCTATTCCATTTATTTTAATGGAAGGAAAGCTGATATTCATTCCCAAACCCAAAATTTTTACTCATTGATGTTAAAATCACATTCCATGAAGGATGATTAAGCCCATAGTGAAAATTAGCTTCACAACATCTCCTTTACCCAATCCTTTAGCTTTTTGAGAAAGCGTTTCCATAAGAAGAGGAGGGTTGTGGTGAAATTGCATTCCCCTGGAATGCTAGGGATACAACTTTCCACCACCACACCCTGTAAAATTTCACCTTTATTACTTTATGGCTGCTTATTTGATATTATTAAGGTAAACAGAATATGCAGTTAATATTTAATATTTATGCCATTCAAATGTTTAATGCCAAAGAGAAGAGCAAATAATATTGCATATACTAAACAAGCTCATCTCACAATACGATGGGTTTACCTGCCGCTGATGGACACTCTGAAGCCTGAGCCAAGATGACAAATAGTAGACTAGAGACATTTGCAAAACTGCACAGACAGGTGCAATGGCCACCTCTTGCCAGCTCTGGAAGAAAAAACCCAAAGGAGTTGTGTAAGAGAAAAAGGAAGCTTCAAGCTGCATATAGTACAATTTAAACAAAATGGCTTTATGAAGCAGAAATACCTTTTAATGTTCATAACTTTAATGGACAATTAAAAGCTATGATTATTACTTGTTTTTAAATAATAATCACTTCCCACTCAAAAATGCTAAATTGAATAGGGATGAAATATGCTAAGTATTTTCTCTAAATCCTGATGGTTAAAGAAAAGCTTCAAATCATGTAGAAGTAAAAGAAAAAACTAGAGCAATAAGCTCCACACACAAAGATACTGACCCTGACTCACTGTCAAGGGTTCTCAGACGGCAGCAATGCTTGGCCTAGTGCTCATGAGCAGCTGGCTAAAACTGGGGCAGTGACTGAGTCAGGAGAACACATATTTTTGTGAGTCTTGCTCTTCACTGTGTCAGGATTGAAATTACTGAACTAACCCATAAATTTTGGATAAATCTTTAAAGACATTTGAAAGAAAATATAATTATCAAAATAAGCTTTCTTAGCTAAGATCCAGTTTTTAGCTTTACCAAATCTATTTTATCAACAAAATGCCTCTTAAAATATTTTAATTCGTATAACACCTTAACCATCCACATTTCCTCAGCAATAACAATTGTTGGATGGGCAGATTTTTAAAGTAGTTAATAATTTATTATTCAAATAAAATATATTAGTTCTTTTTGTAAAACTCTCAAACTTACCACAGACTGCCCTGCAGCCCTAGAAGTGTCCACTAACATAGAATGGGCATGGGATAGCCTCATGGCATTTGGGGAAATATAGGTTACCGACACCTTCACTAAATTCTTCCAATAGGGGGAGTTCTGAGCTCTCATATTTGTAGTGATAGGGGAGCGGGCCTGTTTTTTGTCCAGCCCAGCTCCCGCACGGCNTTCCTCCCAGCATTCTGTTCTGTCTACTCCACCCACCTAAGGGCTGGCCTATGAAAAGGCCAAGGCAGTTTCTTTAATGACGAATGAAAGTAACAAATAGACAGATGACCCACCTACATCACATATTTATTCTTTTTTAATCTTTCTGTGTCAATAAGAGTTCTTATGCTCATATCTGTTTTCTCGATGCTCCCACCCATCTTCTTTCAACCTTCATTCCCTTTCTTTGCAGTATTTTACAGTGGCTACAATATTTTTCTTTTCCTTCAAAGGAAAGAAAGTGTGTCAGAACATTTACCTAATTACAGAAATTTCAGTACACTTTTAATTTGGCTCCCGCAGACACCCTTTCCCCCCCCCAGTTCTTGACTTCGCCACACAGAAAATGTAATCAAGTTTCCCAAAAGATGTAGAAGACTATGCCTCTTAACATTTAAAATAGTTTCCAGTCATTAAGAATTTATTTTAAAATAATATTTCTTGCATATTTTTTAATGTAGGTGTCAGCTTAAAGTTTGAAATATTTACAATTCCATAACACAATTATGTACTAGACATTGAAAATCATAATTATTAATAAAATAGTCACTATTTAAAGGTGGCTGCAATCAATGGGGCAAATGAGATAAATATACACAAAAATGTCCAGAATATTACATAAAATTGTTATAATAAAATGACATAACAAACTGGTTGTCTTCTGACCTTGAATATTCAACCAACCCATAAAATTATCATCTGTGAAAACAGTTCATGATTGTTTTAATATTGACATTATATCCATTTATATCCTCACCATCAAGACTGTTACCTGGGAAACTATGTACTCAAAAAAAGAAAAAGAAAAAACTAACCTACTTCAGCCTGAGGAATAGCAAACGACACACAACATCCAACCACAGAACAACTCTCAGTCAAACTGAAGACATAAAGAAAAGCAATTATTGAGGCTAGCTATGCAGTCAGGTGACCAACCTAAACCTATAACACGTGGAGCATTCTAGTTCTGTTCAAGCATTATCCAGATCCTCACTCAGCTCCTTTGCTTTTTAATGCAGAGCAGTTGCATGACCGTGTGTGTGGTAAAACATCACGAATAAGGGACCACGGTGGGAGATAATTTTTACATCTTTAAACAATTATACTGTTTATTTTGGGTAGCAAATCCATATACACTTATGGTTTTAGAGTTTTCCAAAATCTGCCAGTTGGACATTTTTAAATGTCCCTAAGAGCATGGCTGAATGCTTCTACATAGGAGAATGCACCTCAGAGGTAGAACTGATCAACTTCTTTAGAATTTAGAATATGGAAAGTGATAAATTCCCCTAATTAGATTTAAAGTCCATATTCTATAAAATTCACATCACAAGTGGGCCTACTAATGCTGTAAAAAATATTCCTTATTCTCAGAATGTTATAGTTTGTTTTTCATTGTCATTATCTGTTTCAGATTTCTTCTTTCAAGAGAAAAGTTTTACTAGAACCAGGTTATAGAAAGGTCTTCCTTTCATAAACGTTTATCTCTCTATCTATCTGCTTTGTTTGTTAATTGAGGCAGGTCTCCCTGGGCACCGGCTGGGATTAAAGCATATAAGGGTTCACGCTACCTCCAAGAGCAGGAATCCTTTGTTGTTGCCTCTTCCTCCTCCTTTCCCTTCGCCCTATCCTTCTCCTTCTTTGAGACATAATCTCACTATGAACCTTGGCTGGCCTGGTACTTGGTATGTATACTAGGCAAGCTTCAAACTCATAGAAATCCACCTGCCTCTGTAACCTGAGTGCTAAGCTAAATGGAGGGCAACACCATACCCAGGACAGGAGTCCTCTCTCTCCAGTTCATCCAAATTTGCCTCTCATACTTCCCAACTATGAACACTAGTCATGGACGTTCTACGGAGCTAACATAAAGAGTATGTTTCAAATCTAATACTCACCTCCAACCAATCATATCAAATTTCTCTGGCCTTAAAATAAATTCCTTGACTCCTCCCTCAAAAGAACAGTTTTTGTCAGTTGTTCAAATCCTCCTTCTTTGCCTAAGAACTTTTGCTCATGCATTCAGTTGTTTACAGGTGAGACATTAAACCTACCACAGGAAAATGGACAGAATTAGAGGCTATTTATAAATTCTTGTGAATTTTCATCGCCATTTCCAACAAATTAATTCACTAAGGATAAATTTATGTCTGTGCTTTGATACCTATGGCCTTGGAGAAGACCGATGCACATTTGCTGAGCTGTTTGGCTTTTCAGTTTCTTTGTACTATAAACTGCTCTGGTCTCAGGCTCACTCCGAGGACTCACTCAGTCTAGGAGTGCTGCAATTACAGCTGTGAGCCACCACTCTGGGATTCTTCACATCCTTTCATCCATCTCCTGCTTGGCAGAGACAGAGCTATTGTTTTCTGTCACTTCCTTAATATAGCACACTGTAAAGAGAGTCTCTTGGGTTACTCTGTTGAAATTTGTCGTTGTGAGGCCAATCCACAAGGTTTCTGACCTCGGAGTGTGAGTCAGGGGACTTAAATTGCAGGAAATACAGACAGCCACAGCTGTGACTCAATCCGAAAGGAAAATGACTTAAGTCATTTCTCAATTCACTGTAGCTTGTCTTCCTCATCCCCAAGCGATAACTGTCCCATTGAGCTTTGGGACAGCACAACTTTTAAAAGCTAACTATAAATCCAAGACATTTGTTTTCTTTGGAAAGGAATATATTAATAAACCTTTAAGAAAGGAAGAAACTTGTATGAATAACAGAGTTTTAAAATTATTAGTCCTTTGAGTACAGGACAAGATTTGTCCAATCCATCTAAACGTCTATTTCTAAAAATCTTAATATGATTTGATATATGCTACCAAGCACAAAAATTCAAGCTAAACTAGACATATCATATCAAACAAAAAATAACCTCTGTGAGACAGTAGCAATGGATATGCAAAGCTATGGCAGATTTCTTGTCTAGTACATGTGGACCCTTTCTTCTCTAGTCCAGCTGACTGCTAAGTGCCGTTGCCTTTTGTTTAGACAGGTCAGTGTCTGGTAAAGTATTCTTTTGTTTGTCTGGTTACTTGTACAACCAAATATTAAACTGAACTTTAATTGACATGGAGAATTGGATGATTCTTCCTTGATTTATAAAAATTAAGGACATAAAATAAATGAACATAGACATTTATAGTGCCTATCTCATAGTGCAGTTGATAATGTCTTTTAGAACTCTTAGCTAGTGAGCTAACAGTTTTCCACATATGAAATTTGAAGTATGATTCATTTGTTTAATCTCTCCTCATAGTTTTTCCATGTCAATTGAGCAAATTTACAGTTATCTTAACAAATGGGATGCATAACAAAACTATCTGGTATAAATGATTTCATTCCAAATGTCTAAAATCTATACAGAAATGAGAGAAAAGGCTCAAAATATGTCTCATTGCCCAAATAAATTATTTTGATACAAAATAAATGGAAGTAGGATGGCAAACAATTGAACCATAGCACAAAAAGAACATAAATTTTAAAATATATTAAAAGGACTTAACACAAATGAAAGCACTGAAAGTAAAACCAGAACTACTATCTGACCCATGCTTACTCCTGGACACTCATCGAAAGGATCCTCTCAGCACATCTATGTGTACTAGAGCACCACTCACAGGAGCCAAGCTACGGACCAGCCTAGGTATCCATCAAGAAATGACCAGATAATGAAAGGGTGGAACCTATAGAAAATGAAATTTTGTTCATCTGTAAAGAAGAGTGACATTATAACATTTTCAGAAAATAGACACAATTAGAGATTATTATGTCAAGCAAAAATTAGCCAGACTTGGAAAGACAAAGACACATTTTCTCTCATTTGTGGAACCTTGATTGAAATTTTGTGCACGTGTGTGTGTGTGTGTGTGTGCGCGCGCGCGTGCATGTGTTAAACATCAGGGCAAATTATAAAAGAGGAGAAAGAGGTCTAAAGGGAAAAAGAGATAGGAACAAGAGAGGGTAATGGAGTATGTATCATGAAAGCTGAAATGAGGCCAATGTTTGGCGGTAAGAGGAAAGAGAAGAGGCATCCAGAAGAAGAGAGACATCCAGAAGATTGAGAGGCAATAAGAACAAAGTGTGACTATGTACTTTGAAAAAATAACAGTGAAATTCATCTCTTTATATGTTAATCAAAAAATTAATTTTAATTTTCAAAATCTAGTAAAAGTAACAGCATCCTACTTACTAGAATTATTTGTTAAGGTGTGTTCTAGGATTCGGTGGAAGGTCACTATTTCTTGTATGTTTTAGGACATCTCAAAACTAAACTGCTTTGAAAATAAATTATAGTGGGGAACTTTAGCATTTTAAAAAATATAAGTATAAATATTTTATTTTTCTCTATGTTAATTCATGAACAGAACTGGCAATCAAGATAGATAACATGTTTACAGGACATCTCCAAAAACAACATAAGTACCATTAATGTTAAAAATAAAATATGTTTATAAATGTAAATATTTTCATTTTCTTGACTTTTAGACATTGCAATGCCAATAGCAGAAGATCTTCTCAATACATGTAAGTCCATCAACCAAGTTATTTGCCATCAAAAATTCATCCTTAGAATGACAAGGAGACCTGCAGTTGAAGTGTAATAAGAAGCCTGACTTTCAGAAATGTGTGTGAATGTTACTGTAGTAACAGATTACTGAATGTTACTGTAGGAATAGATACAGAGTGACATCATGAATTTAAAAGGAGGAGCATTGTTACATGCCATGATGGCAGAGAGGACCTAGGGACAAGCAGTGGTAATTAAGAACTTAGAGTCTAAAATCAGCTTCATGTGCATTCGGAGTTTCGGATCTGATTCGAATCTGGATTCTAAAATGAAGGATTATCATAAGTTTTCTTAATGTTCCAAGCCTTAGTTTCAAATTAGTGTGAAGATAAAATAAGGTAGTAGAAATAAATTACTCACCAGAGTGTTTGCGCTGACAGTTAGCCCTCAGTGCATGTCAGCTCTCTGTGTTTTATGTGTCACCTATGAGAATTCCAGGCCTAGAAACTCTCTCTGGAATGCTGACCCTAGTAACTAAATTTGTGTGCAGAGAGCCAAATGCTTTATATGCAAACTACTTCTTCCTTGCTGGGCAAGACATTGTTTTCACCCCCACCCCCACTCCATTGCTGGTCTTAGGAAACATGATCCTTAAAGTGGCTGGAACTCAGAGCAAGCTGTCAAGGAAAGCTTCATTTATCTGGGGACAAAGACTGACTGGGGTAGCTGAATTAGAGCATTACACCCTCTAGAGCTAGGTGACATTGACCCAGGCTGCTCTTACTACCCATTAGTCACCACTTAGTATTTAGTGGGAACCTGGACAAAATTTAAACACAAGGCTATTTAAGGTTTCTTTTTCAGAGATTTTTGATTAAACAACCCACAAGCAACTTAATAAAACATCTTAAAACCAATTATGGCGGTGAAATTCTCAGTATCTGTAAATTGAAAGTTCACAATTGGAAAACTGTCAGGTTCATAGACGTCTTTACAGGTCCATGAGCAATGGTACTAAAGATATCATCCAGTCTATCTACTCCCCAGCTGAAACACTAAGACCCTTTCATATCAGAATCCAGGATTTGACTTGATCCAGCTAGAGTTCTGGTCACATTTGTAATAGAAAGATGAGGGTATGCAGAAAAACAAAATAAATGTAAAGAACAGAACATCAGCATGTGACACAATAAAGAATATTAAAACATATTAGAGGTAAAAGGGTAGGATGGCAATAAAACCCCTATAGGTTCCATGATGGTTCTGAAAGCATCAGCCAACAATCTTTACTCTAGTCTTTAAATGACTGAAATTTACCATCTGCTCTCTTTTGGTATAATAAAGCTACAGGGTTCCACGTAGGACTTAAGCAGAGGTAATAGCAAGGTAAGGCTGCGGAGATGGTAGCTGAAAGCCCAACAGACACAATCATGATTAAATGAGAGCTTCAGGTGGAAGTTGACGAATGGATAGAAATTGAGAATTATGAGTAAGGTCAGAAACAGCAACCTTAGGGAGGCGCCTAATCCGCAGAGAAAGACCTATGGTTTTATATTTCTCTAAAGGAAGCTGAGTAAAAGCCAACTTCCTTTAGAAGGAGCTCAGACAGAAATGAGGGTAGGGAGGAACCACCATCTCCTGGGTCTGGATTAGTTGCTTTATCCTCTGTAGGCAGTGATGTGGGAGTGGAAAGAAAAAGAGAAGGGAGTGACAGTCAATGAGTCAATGTGAGCGTAGTCATTAGACATGGCAGTCACAACTACATGATTCAAGAAAGGAGCTTTAATCCAAGGTTAGAAATGTGTTAAAAGCAAAACAAATGTGTTTGTGCAAGCCAAAAGGTTTCAGGACTTCAGTTAGGACCTTTAAAAGTGTGCATGACTCTCCTACGCTTCTCATGCCTTTCGATCTTCAGGAAAGAATATCTCAAAGTATATCTGCCACTATAATCACATATCAGTTGTGAACCAACTGACCAGCTAAATTTTTTTTAATTTATTTAAATACTTAAATGCACTTAAATGTTCTTTCTTTTACCCCCGAGTCAGAGTTTCTCTGTATAACAGCTCTGGCTAACCTGGAACTCATTTTGTAGAACAGGCTGGACTAGAACTCACAGAGATCCTCCTGTCTCTGCCTCCCAAGTGCTGGGATTAAAGGAGTGAGTAACCACTGCCCAGCTAAATGTTCTTATTCTTGACACAAGTCAGTTCTGCTGTCCAGTGTGTCTTACTCCTAACAACATTGACATTGAGGCCAGCTAATTCTTTGTTTCAGTGGTTCTCCAGTTTATCATAGGGTAGTCAGCAATATCCCTGGCCTTTGTCTACTGGGTAGCCATAGACACTCCCCCAGCCTCCATTCTCTTATAATAATACAAAATGTCTCCAACATTGCCAAGTACTAACCGCTACCTTAATCTATGCCTTAAATAGATTACAATTTTTTCACTCTCCAAGTGAAGTAGTAAACAAATACTTTTATTCCAAGTTCTACAGTTTTTATTTCTACAAATATTTATTGAGTTCCTTTTATGTAATGTGTTCTCTAAGGTAGGTTCTAGATACATATTTTTATTAAAAAGCATAATTATTAATCTTTTTAAAGATTTATTCATTTATTATATATACAGTGTTCTGCCTACATGCACCCCCGCAGGCCAGATGAGGGCACCAGATCTCATTACAGATGGTTGTGAGCCATCATGTGGTTGCTGGGAATTGAATTCAGGTCCTCTGGAAGAGCAGCCAGTGTTCTTAAGTTCTGAGCTATCCCTAATTCCTAATCTTTTAAAGTATTTACTGATGAGACAGTGATCTCTAGTAAAAGAAGACAAAGAACAAACTCAGCACTTTATTGGTATAAAGTTAAGATAGTCAAGGTAACCAGGATCAGCTTGATGAATAATGAACCATACTATTACTATGAATTTGCTGTCAAGACATCAGAGTGTAGCTGTCTCTTATGTTTCTAAATTGACAATAATGTACAGACCAACTTCACAGAAGCATATGGCTTCGGAAGTGTTGGCCATCTTATGTCTAACTACTGTGTATTAGGTCTTCTATTGGCTCTATCTCGTAACATTCAGATTCAGTCGCACTTTCATATGAATATTTACATGCCATTTGTTGCTTTTTTAACCATCACTAAAGTTTAAAACCACATATTTCCTCATGCAATCTAGTAAGGTTGGTCTCTTCTAAATCCAAACCTATAATCCTACCTACCTCATACATCAAGTCAAAGACAAGACAGACACAGAGAACATGTGATAGGCACAGAAGGATGAGATGACAATGTACTTAGAGTATATTTCAGTATATCCATCCAGATTTCTCCAAGACAGTGAGTTTTTCTTAGTTACTAGAGACATATGTCATAGGTAGTTTATTTACTACAGCAAGACATAGGCATAAGCATTATCAATACTGATGAACTCTCCTTGGAACAGGCTGTGGACGACGTACAATTACTCCCTCAGGCGTCAAAATAGTAAGAGGCCAGGACGCTGAGGAAGGAGAATGGCCCTGGCAAGCAAGCCTTCAACACAATAGTGTCCACCGATGTGGAGCCACTCTGATTAGTAACAACTGGCTTCTCACAGCCGCTCACTGTTTCACAAGGTAAGGTAAGCCCTGTGAAGGGAGCAAAGGCACTCAAGTACTAAGAGCCTGATATCTCCCTATCAGTGTGATCATGAAACTATGCCTCTAACTGCTTTGTACTCCAGTGAGGTACGGCCTCAAAATTGCTCATTGATTAATCAGTAAAATAGCAAATAAAGTACTCGTCCTAGAGAACCTTGTCTAAAGTAGAAATATTGACATTTTGGACTAGATATAATCATGTTTTGTAGAAAACTGGCCTGTGCATTGTGGAACACTTGGCAGCCCTCCTTCCCTTAACCACCAGCAATCTGTCTCCATATTAACAATAGTGCCTCCAAAACATTGGTAAAGGGAAGTTGGCAAAATGGTCTCAATATCAGAGTGGCCTCAAACTTGCTGTATAACTTGAACTTACCACAAACTTGCAATCCTCCTGCTCTGCTTACTAAGTGTGTGATTACAGAGGTGGACTACCATGCCCAGAGGAAATAATGGGTGCTTTAAAGAGTGTATGATTGCACTGAGAGATTGCCACCTCTCCACCCTCCCTTCTTTTCTCAGTACTAGGGATTGAACTCAGGGTGTCGTGCATGCCAGGCAAGCACTCTGCCACTGAGCTGGATAAAAACAAAATTTCACCTCTAAGTTGCTCAGCTCTAATGAAAACCTTACTTATTATAAATCTTTAGTAGACAGTTTGGAAACATTCCAACAGGACTACTTTTCAGAAAATAGTGTACAAAATAGCAAATAACAAGTAAAGATGGAAGACAAAAGTATTTTATTTGTTGTGTAAAAATGACAAAAAGAAAAGATATAAATGATATAATTTTCATAAATTCTTTGTGTTCACATCCCACCCACTTTTTATTACATATTGTTATTTTGTGCTATCATATTTACCTTTCTAAATTCCCTTCAGTATTTTCCATTCCATCCAATAAATAAAATGCACTTTCTATAAATTGTCATTTCTCTTTAATTATTTTTAAGCTAAAGTTTCACTACACATAGCTCAGAAGGACCTCAAATTTACTTTGTATCCCAGAGTGGCCTCAAACTCACCACTCTCTCGCTTCTATTCCTCAAATGCTGGGCTCACATGCCCTACTGTCGATTATCTTTTCAGGCATATTTCATAGAGTTACTCAAAATATATACACACAGTTTTGGTTTCATTTCTTCTTTTGTGAGGGTGGAGGTGGGGAGCTTGCCATAATGATGTATGCCTTTAATCTCAGTATAAACGCAGGAAGCAGGGGTAGATGGATCTCTGTGGGTTCAAGGCTAGTCTCAAACTTGCTTCTACAGAGCAAGTTGAGGCCAGCCAGAAATATACAGTGAAACCTTGTATCAAAAAAAAAAGTGCTATGGAAAAGCAAATGACCAAATTAGTTTTCAAAGGTTAAGTGACTAATTCCTTTAACTCTAATATATAGAAGTTTTAATAAATAAATCTATTTCCTTTAGGGATGCAAACCCAAAAGGCTGGAAAGTTAGTTTTGGGCTTCTTTTAAGTAAACCACAAATACAACGAAATGTCAAGAATATTATAATCCATGAGAACTACAGTTACCCTGCACACGATAATGACATAGCTGTTGTGCATCTGTCTTCGCCAGTATTGTTTGCAAGCAACATCCGAAGGGCATGTTTACCAGAAGTGACTCAGAAGTTCCCACCCAACTCAGATGTGGTGGTCACTGGCTGGGGAACACTAAAGTCTGATGGTAAGTTCCTCACATCTCTCCATGACAGGATTCCAGTTTTAGGAATCAAAAAGAAATACATTCAGAACTACAACTAAATGTGAAAAATAGTCTATGTAGCTCATTTAAAATAGTATAATGTGCAATGGATTGAAAACTGTGCTCAGTATCATTTATTTAGAAATTATAATTTCATAGAACTGTTTGCCATAATGCCCTTGTAATGGCAATTATCATAAATTTAATTTGCATGCATAATTTCCTCTTTGTCATTAATTAACTCAATAAATATTTATCTTTTATTGAGGAGGTAATATTTGAGTAAAACCAATTATTACATGCATTCCATGACCTTAATTCTATAGAGTTAGTACCAAAATAGATTTAAAATTCATTTTTAAAATGGGAAAATACAGTTAAATGATTTTAATATTTATAATTACAGTAGTAAGCTTAAATAAAAAATTATAAATGATGATGAAATTTTTGCCTCTGGCATGGAAATTTTAACTTTACTTTCTAAAACATACATAGAAATTGTAAAACTCTAAAACATTTTAAAACAATTCTGTCACAAAAGATAAACAAATTAGTTCTAAACGTGATTGTTTTCAGTAATAGTTTGGTGTGTGGTGTGTTCATAAGCATTTCTTGCTTTAACCTCAATGTGATTTACACTGCCTGAAAAAAAAATATATAATCTTAAAATTAAATACTAACTCACAGAAACTAATACTGAGTTTCTAAAAACATATTACAGTTTGGAGGGCTGGCAACACGGCTCAGTGGGTAAAGCACTTGCCTTCAAGCATCAGAACCTGGACTGACTCACAGAACCCACACAGTGGAAAGAGAAAACCTACACTCCAGGGGTGACCTCTGACCTCCACATCCATGCACATGCATGCACGTGCACACACGTATGTTCTCACACAGTAGATATGCAAACGTCAATATGTGGTTTTTAAACGCTCTTTTAAAAATTATATGACATTGTTTCTTCAGGAGAAAGTCCTAATATACTCCAGAAAGGAAGAGTGAAGATTATTGATAACAAGACCTGCAATACTGGAAAGGCATATGGTGGTGTGATTACAGCTGGAATGCTGTGTGCTGGGTTCCTGGAGGGCAGTGTTGATGCCTGTCAGGTAATGCCAAGATTTTTGTTTTTCTGATAGCTTTAGATTTTCAATGGACAGTGCAATTTTCTCAATCTTAAAAATATGGGTGCGTTTTGTGGCTAAATCATCTAACTATGCTGTAAATTGGTATCAGTAAAATAGTATGATTCTCAGCCAGTCGGTTTGTTACTGGAAGCAGTGTATGGAAGTGAAGGAGAGACTCGGAATGAACAATGAATAAGTGAGATACACCTTGGACAACTTTAATTTGACTGGTCTATCTCCAAAAACCGTCAGCTTAATCTAATACTAATTACTCATGGAGCTCTAAACAAGCTGGTTCCAACATCCTCCTTATTTTATTTACTTGACAACTTCTAAGTGGAATCCCACATACGGGGCATGATTCTAAAATCATTAAGAATATCCCTTTACTTTAGTTGTGGTAACCTCCTGCAGCATATTTTAGTTTGAAACCCATTTCTGATGAGGAGTTCGGGCAAAGACAGAAGGTAGCACTCTTAAGTAAACTGAGAGAACAGGGACTTAAAGAGAGGAATTTTTATCTTGTGCTCATTCTCTGAATTCTAAACTCAGTTACTTTTCCTTATTAATTAATGTGCTTCTAATATCCCTATGTTGTTATTAAGTAATAGTCCTGGAGCTTACAAAATACACAAGTAAAGTAGTCTAGGAAGGCACAACCAGTGGTAAACCCAGGAAGAACCTCACTTTACTCAATCACTGTGCAGAAGTTATTTATTGTATTACATATAAGGATATTGAAATGAGTAAACATATCCCTATACTTTAATAACAAGAAGACAAGCAAATAAGTATTTATAACACACAACTGTCCTCTCTAATTACAGGTTTTCATCTTTCTAGTTTTCAAACTAACTAAGCCTATTCTTGGAGATGAAGAAGAGCTTAAATCCCCATTGTACTTAACTGGTTAAGCAGACTTGTTTCTCCTAACCTGCCACAGCCTAAGACCCATACTTCAGCAATTGTATTTACTACACCCTTTCTGGCTTCATCTTCTATTTCCCCCACACCTATGCTAATAATCTTGAATCACAATGAATCACAGAGTAATCTGCCAACTCTATCAGCTTCTGCACACTAGGTAAAATACTGTATTCTTGTAAACCCAAGGAATTTAATACATGTGAATCCTTACCTAATGTAACTCTGGTATATCTTATTGTGCTATATCAAACCTTCGTTATATTCTTTTCTTACATATTACACTATGTCTCAATCTTCTTTAGAATATTAGTTTTTAATAACTAGAAAAATGAAGAAATCAAAGGAAAGTCACCTTAATTTCCTTTCTTTGTGACACATTTTTATTTGTACCCAAGTTCACCCTCTTGTTTCAGCAGCTTTCTTCTATTATTTAACACTAACCACTTGCCTGTTTTCTTCATTGTTTCCTCCAACCTACACAATTCTTTGTACTCTCTATTAATGTTAGCTTTCATATTTTAAAATTCCCCAGTCTGTTGAATTCTTTTGCACATTCTGTAAACATCAAGTCTGTCATAAAGCCAAATCTTAGAAACTTCCTGTAACTCATAGAAATCAATACCAAAAACACAATGTTCTGACTTCAAAATGGGAAAACAGCCTAAATAGACATTTTTTTCCAAAGAAAAAAATACAAATTGAGTCTTGGGAGATAGCTTAGCCAAACAATCATGAGGACCTGAGTTGATATTCCCTTGCATCCATGGGGGAGAAAGCCAGACATGGAAGTCCATATCAATAATCCTAGCACTGGGAATAGAGAGAAAGGGGGATGCCTAGTTTGACCATTTAGTTGGGTCAGAGAGCTCCAGGTTCTGGAAGAGAGAGACTCTGTTACAAAAATAAGTTGGAAAGTGATCAAGGAAGACACTTAACAACAACTTGTGATCTCTACAAGCACACAAAAATACACATGCACACACAAAATATACAAACACCTTTTCATTTGAAAAAGTACTCAAAATCAATAATCACAGTAGTGCAAATTAAAAACACAATAGGAAATCACTTTAAGATAATTTGAATTATGACTATAATAAAAAGAAAAGATGATCTGTAATGATATAGAGAAAATTACACACTAATGATAAGGAGAGAAAACGGTACAATCATGATGGAAAGCAGTATAGTACTTCCAAAAACAGACACACCAAACAAAAAAGCCACAGAGAAAGTCAAATACTTCAGGATCTCATGAAATCTTTAAAAACTGTCTCACTAAAATAGAATATACTGATGTCTGTCAAGACTGGAGAGATGGTTTAGCATTTAAGAGCACATACTGCTTTCACAGAAGAAAGACATGAGTGAATTTAATTCCCAACACCAATGTAGAGTGGATCACAGCTGCCCATAACTCCAACTTCAGGGGACCCAAGCTCCCTTCTGGCCTCCACATGCTCTGGCATACACAGAAATAAAAATAACTTCTTTAAAACAAATTAATATTAATAACAAATGGTTATCAAGGATGGGTGGGTGGGAAAAATGGAGGGATACTGCTCAAAACAGGGTACAAATTTTCCTTTAAGATGATGTAAGTTTGGGGATCTAATATATAGCACAATTACTTTAGAATAGCATATTATCCACTTGAAATGTGATGAAAGTAGAATCATAGTATTATCATATAAGAAAGTAAATACATAATGGAAAAAGTTACTTTTCTTAATATAGGGACCAACATTTGCTCAAGAATAAAAAGCCATGTCCAATTTTAGTGGAGGGCGAATATACACACCTTCCTTTTCCCTCAGCATAATAGTTACATAGGGAAGAGCATTCCTCAATATGGTGATGACTGCATAAGAAGAAATACCTTCAACAGCTCCTTAGTTAATGTAGCAAGAAGGCCATTAGTCAGTTCCCGGCCGCTTAGCCCCAAAAGAATCACACAGAAACTATGTTATTTAAATCACTGCTTGGCCCATTAGCTCTAGCTTCTTATTTGCTAATTCTTACACCTTAACTTAACCTATTTCTAGTAATCTGTGTATCGCCACGCAGTTGTGGTTTAACAACTAAAGTTCCCTCTGGCTCTGGTGGGCCTACATGGCTTCTCTTTGACTCTGCCCTTCTTTCTCCCAGCATTCAGCCTATCTTTGGTACGGATTGATTCAAGACGGGACGATATCCAGGTTTCGTCAAAACTTTATTAATCAATGGTAATCACAGCATACAGAAGGAAATCCCACATCAAGTTAATAACTAAGTTGAAACATTTCACGCTAATTTTCCACTCTTGTATTACATTAGTCAACAATGTATACTGACATACTAGTCTTTAGAAAATAATGACACAGAAAAATATGTAACTAGTACCATTTCAAGTATTGAAATATCCAAATTTTGAGGTTTCTTTTGTTTTGTTCTCATTTTTTGGTGTCCTCTTCTAGTACTACAAAAGAAAAGCAGATACAATGTCACTAATTTATATTACTGACTCTTTTTTTCTCTTTGCAGGGTGATTCTGGTGGGCCATTGGTTAGTGAAGATTCTAAAGGCATCTGGTTCCTTGCTGGTATTGTAAGCTGGGGAGATGAATGTGCCCTTCCAAACAAGCCTGGTGTCTACACTCGGGTGACATACTATCGAAACTGGATCACATCCAAAACTGGTCTCTAGTCTGGCTTTTCTCTATAGATCAAAATTCAAAGGTTATATGTCTGTTAAATAAGTTTGCAATCCCAAAATCACATTTCCTTACATATTTCTCTTCTTCTACACATTTAGACAGAAAATTTAAAGGCATTAAATTTCAGGTTTTAGAGTTATTTTATTAAAGTTTGATGAATCTTTAGTGAGAGTATAAGCCAAAATATATAATTTTCTCATTTACTCATTTTCAGGATGTATATGATTATAGGAGTGAATAAGGTCTTAGTTTGTTAAGGAAATACTCTCTGCTACTTTGGAGAGGCAGATATTAGGGTAATGTATTACGTGAGCATTAGTTATACATGTTTCTGATTATATCAGTCATCTTCTGCACTGACCAATTCATGGATTTTCCAGGATCAGTGTGTTTGATGGAGTTCAGTGCATTGCAGTAATACTGCCCATAAGAGTTACTCAGGAAAATGGATCTGTTTTCTTTTTGGTCTCTGCAGCAAGACTAATTCTTCTAATTCTTTCTCATCTTAAATGATAGAACACAAAATGGCAACCCTATGGAATTTATTCACAGATCACAGTGTTTACAGACTTTTCAATCTCTCAGATTTCTCTCAGAAGGTGATTCTCTTGCAATTATAAGATCATCCATGGACATATTAGTCTTGTTTCAATAGTTGGCTTTAATTCACAATGCAAATAATGTCACACTGTTTCTTTCTAAACTCTTTAAATTTCTCGATAATACAAACTAGCAACTAAATAAATAATAAAGAAATTTTGCCTTCACATCATTCTGATTATTCCCATTCTAGTGGAGGGTATAGGTAGGTATCTGTAACTGTAATGGGTTTTTTGGTTTTTTTTTTATTTTTCCATTCAAATATTTACACTTCCTTCCCTCCTCCCAATCCC
>LOEQ01002044.1:219075-236354 GCA_001685075.1 Bramus lutescens | reverse complement strand
AAGATGAATATGGTATGTACTTACTCATTTGTGGACTCTAGCCATAAACCAAGGACATTAAGCCTATAGTTCACAAGCCCAGAGAAGCTAAATAACAAGGTGAACCCAAAGAAAAACATATAGATCCTCCTGGTAATTAGAAGCAAACAAGATTGCTGGGCAAAAGCTGTAACTGCAATGTTATGTTAATTCTGCTGCCCAATTCCATTGCTCCAAAAGACCTAATCTGAGTTCTTTCTCAGATAGGAGTTCATCACTGTTTCTACAGGACTTTACATTTTTCTGTTTCATCACTATCAATATACAGCTACCACTGTAACTTTCACCATAGGGTAAATTTTCACAATGCCCCCTAAAAATTGTATTAATAATATTAGTTAATATCTACTGGTTCTTAGTAGTTTCCAGGCAATTCTAATATATATTTTACATTGAAATCAACTGACAATTCCAGGGAACTAATCCCTCTGGTTTTCAATTTTGTAGATAAGTTAAGTAAAGTATAGAGAAGACCAACAATTTTCTGACAAAGAGCGTCTAACTGCCTAAGCTGGGATTCAAATCATACAAATCTGTTTCAGAGCTCACGTTTTTAATAGTTTGCTATTTTATATAATATGGTTATAACCTAAATATTTTTAAAAAATTAGAAAACAGAAGTTGGTGAAGAAAATATGATTTACTGATAGTTTAACCAGATTAGGTCTCTAGTATCATATTCTAAGTGTAGAACTTTTAGGAAACATATGAATAAATTTTAGGTTTACTACATAAATGCTTTTATGGTATTCAACTTATCTTGTTACATATTCCTAAAAATTGGTATTTCTATTATATGCTGTTTGAGAAAAAAGGCATAAACAAAATAAAAGTAAATGCATATTGGTCAGGACTGACCTAGCTTGGATTTAGGCATGACACTGATAATGGAAGAAGTGGAGTTCTTGACAACCCTTTTTTGTCTTGGTTGACAACCCCCCAAATTAAGTAGAGAAAAATGCAGGAAAAATAAAAAATAGTTATCTACTAATGCATGCAAAATCTATGTTCTGAATTAATAGACTATTACTCAGAGCCATATAATGTAATAAAGACTATATTATGTTTATTAATGTTAAGTTTTAAGTGACACATTTTGCATGCCATGTATATTCTATTCTGTTGGGGAAAAAAATCAATACACTATTGACTTTCACTACCAGTCCTCTTCTTCACTTAACTTCTTAATATACACCAAGAGTTGGAACTGCCTATGTTAGAAAAGTATAAAATATTTAATTTTTGACTCAGAAAGCACTTTCACATAAAGATACATGTATTGTCAGCAAAATTTCAGAGTATAACTTCAAAAAAAGATTATTTAAATGACCCCACTGCATGATGATACACTGTATACATTCCCTTTCCTCAATATAAGTCAAAACAGAAAGTATAAACAGTAATAATGGTTTCTCGCCACCTGGGGACCAGTGTCATAATTACTGGGTCTCCCTTCAGATACAGGCATTTCTGCCATAAAAAGTCTCTGGCAAGACTCCAAGATGAGAACTCATGTAAGGGAATTAAACTGGAGTTTTTCACAAAAGCTAGCTTATCAGTGAAGACTAACACATACTATCTGAAGCTGTAAACTCACTGCATTCCCATACAGACATAAGACAAAACTCCCTGACACTAGTTGGGCAATGAGAGCTGTGGATATGAGACCAAAATCTCATACAACAATAAACAATAAAATAAATAGTAAAACTACGTAAAATTAAAAGCTTCTTTCTGCGCAACAGTCAACAAAATGAAAGGGCAGCCTACACGATGAAAGAAAACATTTATAAACATAGATCTGACAAGTATATAATAACCGAATGTGCAAAGTATACAAGAAAAGAAGACAGCCCTGTATGAAAAGAAGCAAGAGCCAATAGCCCAACTTTAAAATACATAAATGCCCTGACTAGACATTTCTTCTGGAGAAGGCATATATACATGTATCCAGCAGGTGCATAAAAAGGGTCTCAATGTCAATAATTATCACAGAAGTGAAAACTAAACCACAGTCATTGTTACCGCACACCTTTTAGGATGACGGCTATTGAAGAGACAAGAAGAGGACAGTCGCTGAGAGTGTAAACTTATAAAGCCACCGTGAAGAATAACATGAACCTTTCTAAACAAACTGCAACCAGAACAACCATAGGCCCAACAATAATATATATAATAATATATAATATAATATATATATATATAAAGGAATAAAATCAGTACCTCAAAGAGATCTCCAAGGGCACCAGGCACACACATGGTACATAGACATAGATGCAGGTCAAATACTCACACATGTAAAATAATGCTTAAAATATAAAAATAAAAGAAAATGAACCTATAGCACATTATGCTAAAAGAAATAAATCAGGCCTAGTAAAGCAAATATTAAATCATCTGTTGCATGTAGAATGTTTTAAATTGACTAAAATAGAGCTGTGGTGGCTCTGAGCTGGAGGTTGACAAACATCCATACATTAAGTCAATTTTACAGTTTGAATATATACAATCTTTATCAACCAAATAATTAAAAGAACTTTGAAAACAACAGGGGAACTTTGCTACCCTGACTATAAGAATTATGGCGTTTGTTACAGAGGTGAGCACTATCAGGAGGTATGGAGGTATGAACCCATTGGAAACTTTCCAGATTTTTGTACTTAGACTAGGAATTGGACAGAAGTACATGGATAGTAGTCATGGAAACAGGGAAAGTTAATCAGAAAAATGTACAGTCCATGGGAAAAAGAGGGCTGAGCAAAAACAAAAGTGAAATAGTTAAAATGGTACCACTATACAAAGAGTTGGGATTTTTATGACACATAAAACATCTCTGCTGTCATTTACAGTCTGTGCTTTCTTGTACTGTGTTACATGAATATCTTAAGTATCCACAAGGGGGTATACAGTTTAGTATCACAATGAGTCACAAGAGAGCCTCTCCACTGGTGCCAAGGTGTTGACTGAGGTTCCTGTCCTGCCTGATCTTGCAGTCATTCAGTCCCAAAGAATCACACACAGGTCTACATCAATTATAAACTGATTGGCCCATTATCTCAGGCTCTTCTTATTAACTAAGTCTTATAACTTATATTATCCTGTAATTCTTGTCTATATTGGCCATGTGGCTTGGTACCTTTTTCATTTAGGCAGTCACATCTTGCTTCCTCTGCTGCTGGATCATGACTACAGACCCAAACTTCCCTGTTCCCAGAATTCTTGTTGCCCTGCCTCTACTTCCTGTCTGGTTTCCCTGCTCTCCTGCCTGGCTACTAGCCAATCAGCATTTTATTAAAAAAAAATACAAGTGACAGGATAAAAGACCATTGTCCCACAGCACGAAGGCTCCAGCCAGAGACCGTGGTACTGGTGTCCAAAAGTCCTGTTTACTGGCTCCCTTGACATGCTGAATCATCAGCACTAGTGCAAAGCTCTCCTGGCCCTCACTCTCCTGCCCCACAGACATCATGACAAGTTCTGATACCATTCCCCTTTGCTAGTAATACAGCAAGCTTTGAATGTGCTGAAGGCTCACTGTCATGTCTGGTTCTTCCTTCAGTTTTTACAGCTGACACATTTGTGAGGGCACTCATTTTGTGAGTGCTGTTCTTTGTCACTACCTTTGTGATTATTTGTGCCAGGCTATGGCTTACGGACTCCTTCCACAGATGAGTCAATATTTACTAAGACCAGTGTTGTTACAACCTGCTGTTGTCACTAACAATCCCATTTTGATTTCCTTCATTTAACTCTGCTGATCTTGCTACTTTTCGGTTGTTTTTGCCCTTGTGTGTACAGGAAAGTACACTTAGACCCACTTAGAACCAGTCTGGCATGATGTGTTTGCTTCCCTTCAGAAGACACCACAGTTTAAGTAAAAAAAAAGGCTTTACAAACAGAAAACTTTTCATTAAGTCAGTGGTTCTCAACCTCCATAATGCTGAAACTCTTTAAAACAGTTCCTCATGTTGTGGTGACCCCGAACCAGAAAGCTATTTCCTTGCTACTTCATAACTGTAATTTTGCTACTGTTATGAATCACAGTGTGAATATCTTATATGCAGGTTACCTGACACTCGACTCACAGGTTGAGAACCATTGGATTACTGGAAACCACACAAGACAAAAAAGAAAGGAAAACTCGCTTCTGTTTGCTTTTACTTGCATTTAAAAGGATTTTCCTGATTTAAAAAAAAATCATACACCTTCATTTTCAAATTGAAAAGGTTGGGGAAAAAAGGTGTCAGTGAAATAAAAACTGCTCTCAACTTAAAGAAAATTAGACACAGTGTATTCTTGTGCCAAAAGTGAGTGACCATGGCCTGGGAAAAAAAGGCTAAAGTTATCCCAGGTAGTAGTTTCAACACAGTAACAGTTTCACAGTTTCTATACAAAGAAATCAAAGACAGTCATAAGTGAAGGCACTTTTCAAATGTATATTGGTAGATACAGCAGGAAAGTGGGCTGCAGCACAGGGTAGGGAGCAAGGGACGAATCTCTACTGCAACCATCCGATGCTGTCTGATGACTTTCTTAGCCTGGGAGTTAGTGCAAGCTAAGGGTCGGTTTGCACATTCCAAACGAATTTAGAAAATGGTCACAAGGATGTTAAGGAAAATACAGACCAGGGCAATGATGGTCTATATAGAAGGCCAAAAAACAACTCACGATAAATTTGGCTCCCTCTTATAACATTCAAGCTCTCTCCTATCAGTCAGGCTTCTAGGATGTTTAGTGTAGCCCGGCTTGGTCTAAGAACTTTGGTTTACAAAGCACAGCCTTATTACTTTCCCTTAATACATTCTGGGATTTTGGGTCTTTTGTCTTATTCTATATTCTTGTAATCTACAACTCTGTCAAGCAATAAATATTTAAATAAATGAAAGTATGAATAAATGAATAAATATTGAAAGTTATAGTTCTTAGGATTTTATTATGTAAGATAAACCCAAAAAATCAAAATACTATTTATTGTGTATAAAACCATGCATAATAAAAGATTACTATGAAATTGAACAATAAAAAATTACTATGAAATTGAAAGAGAAATTAAAGAACATGTCCTAAAATTTATAAAAAGCTAAGGTCAAAAAAAAAAAAAAGCTAAGGTCCAGGAGCCTCAGGACTCTCACTGGAAAACTGAAATTGCCTGATCTATACTTTTTTTTCATTATGAAAATGTAAGTTAAATTCCATTGCAATAATGTTATTACTGTCAAACATTGATTTCCTAGAACGTTCTTTGAACAATTAGACTGATTCTGAGAGAAATGTTGGTGTTTCATTGGAACACTGCTTCATCGGCTGTTGTGTTGGCTGGCTTCTCTAGAGAAACATCATGCATTCATGGGAGCCACCACTCAGACAAAGCCAAGAAAGTATCCTCTTTCCCCCAAATAGCCTCTTTTCATAATGGTGTGGTGATCCTATAGTTCATCTGCCTCACTCCGTTCTCAGGTTGATTAAAAAAAAATAGCTTTTACCTCAAAAGGAATAAGACAGCTTATTTGGAATTTGGGAACACATATTTAGGTTGCCCAAAATACCATCTTCCAGCATGGTAATAGTTTCATGAAGTTTTTCTAGATCAAGACACCTTCAAATGCATCAGTGGATTCAGGAGGTAGGCAGATTACAACAGAGCAGGGGAAATATCTACTACAGGTCTCAGGTGCTATTTGATGACATCCTTAGTCTCCAAGATGGTGGAAGCTAAAGGTATGTCTGTACATCCCAGAATTTTTTTAGATTTATTTGTTTCCTTATTGTGCAGGTTGCCTGGGTATGTCATGGCATGCAATGGGGGGCAGCACTGCTGGAGTCAACTCTCTCCTTCCATCACACAGATTCTAGGGATCACCATGATCCAAGGCCATCATTCTTGGTGGCAAGTACATTTATTTACCTGCTGAGCCGTCTTCCTGATCCTTTCAAATAGCACATTCTAGTAAAATAAGAATAATTAAAAATTCTAGATGTCCTTAACTTAAAATGCTTTTCAAAGGCCTTGTTAAATAATGATAACATCTCTGGGTTTTGACATTGTGGTTTATTTATTTTAATTATTTTGTATTTCTTGACACAGAGCATACTATGTAGCCTTCGATGTCCTTGAACTCACTATGTAGATCAGGACAGCCTCAAATTCATAGAGCTCCACCTGTTTCTGCCTCCAGAGTACTGGACCCAAAAGATGTGCACCATCATGTCCCCCTCAACTATGCTTTATTATTATGTCCTGAATATTATTTAATGCTATCCAATAAAAATATACCTTCAAAAAATGTCATTGGTTATTGACTCTGGAATAAATATTTATAGCTTATAGGGGGAAAAAAAGTTGGGTCCATGCATGGGTGGGATTTTTACTTAGATCCAAATCACTTCTGCCTCCTAACAGCTATGTGATTTGGGGCAAGTCATGGAACAATGCCATGACTCCATTTCCCCACTGTAGACTTAGGGTAATAATACTATCTACCTCCAAAGGTAGACATGAGTATTCAATACAAACATCTATGAAGCACTTACAGTTCCTGGCATAATTATCATATTGGTACTTGTTAAACAAAGTATTTATTTACAAGAGTTTGACACACTAAAAGAATGGGTGTGATAAGTATTTCAAAAAACTTAGAAATCCTCAGAAATTTTAGTAAGGAAAAAATTAAATCTTAGCACTCATGATTATGAGACATAGAGTAGAATTTAAATCAGGAAATGTTGGGGTTCTTTTTCTTAAATGCTTATTGAAAGGAGCATCAGGGAACTTTAGGACTAAATGGCCTACTTTTTAAAATATATTTTACAGACATACTTTGGAAAGGAGAATAAGAAAATAGGGTGAGAATTAAACTATAGTATGTTATATAGGACTTTATACTAGCATATCAATATATACAATATATACTCAATAAGCACATATATTTTTCCAAATTATATTTTAAATTTTCATTTATATAATTATTTATCACAAATTGTTAAATAATACAGTTCTCAAATATATAGCTTTCAAATTTCTAATTCTGAAGGTTATAGAATGAAGTTATACTTTAAATTGAATTATGTTATGAGATAGAAATCCTTAAATGTGCCAACACACATTTATCAGTATAAGAATAAAATTTAAATTACACTGTTTTAATATTCAGTGCCTCCATCTCAATTTCATGTAAATCAAAAGTATCTCACTATAACACACTTAGAACTATGCTTGGAAAAATCAAATATTAGTTTTAGCCAGCTTGTTTTGTATTCCATTAGTATGGCCTAATATGTGGTCAACAGAAGTTCAGTTAATAAAATTGTTAAAATAAATATTATAATTCTGATACTGTTAATTTAAGCTTATAGTTTCTTCATTGTATTTTAAGTAGAGAACGACAGGGGCAGGAGAGACAGCTCAGGGATTGTGAGAACTCATTGCCCTTTCAGAGGATTGTGTTTATTTCCCAGCTTCTAGAAGACTGGCAGCTCACAACCACCTTTAATTCCTGCTTCTGGTCTCCTTGGGCACCTTCACTTATGTGCACATACATACACAATTAAAAATAAAATAAGTCTTTTTCTTTAGTAAAGACTAACAGCTCAAGAGTTAGTGAACACGTGAAAAGTAAATTCCAGGTGGATCTCAATGAGTTCCAGGCCAGCCTGGTCTACAGAGTGAGTTTTAGGACAGTCAGGACTCACAGAAAAACTTTGTCTCAAGAAAAAAAAAGTAAATGACATCATTATGTTTATGCTTTATTTCATATATTGATGATTTCTGTTTTTCTTGCATCTGCTCTAAAGAAATACTACATAAGTTCTCAATGATAATTCCTACAATTTACACCTGAAACATCTGTACTGAATTAAGAATTATATCAAGGTACACTTCCATAAAATTCAAGTAAATATGACATTTTAAATGTTGTATATAATCAAATTTATTTTTAAAATATGCATTTCTCTTAAGATTTGTTCCTTGTCTTCAAAGTATTTTTGCACAAATATTCATTGTAATAGAGCACACTTATTCTTCACATTTCCCTGTTTAAAGATGAATAAAATTTTTCTTTTTCTTATTTCTTAGTTGTCATTGCACCATTCCTTTAATCCGGTATTATGTTGCTTCTATGGAAAACTGTTTTAACCAAGTATTTCTCATCTATTCTTCTTTGAAAGACTTGTCTTTCCTTGTCATTGGTAAGGAGTTGTAAAACGTCTATAGCTTGCTACCCTGGATCATTTCCAAATCATCACCTCTCTCTTTTTTTAGATGTTGGTCTTAAATTAAAAGAAAAAATAGCCAATTAGGTTAAAGAAGATTATACAAAAAAGGAACAAAGATATGACCCAGAACTGACTCGATCCTGCAATTAGAGAAGACCACTGCAGTTCTGCCGGCTTTCTAGGGGTTGTGTCTAAGAAAAAAAATTTCACTCTTTCAGAGAACCTCTTTTGGAGGGATGTTATCTCATATGCCAATGCATCCAAGGCTATTCCCTGCTTTCTCTTCTATAAGGTTCAATGTGTCCAGCTTTATATTTGTCCTTGACATACTTGGACTTTAGTGTATGATGTAGGAGGGTCATCTGTCTATGTGTTACTTTCATTGGTTNGCTTAAATGAATACAATTTGTGTGTTGTTATTTCCGGGTATAAGCTAGCCATGTAGGAGCTGGGCGGGACGAAAAGCAGGCCTGCTCTCCCCTTTCACTACAAGTGTAGACAGAAGTTTCTGTCCCACGTGGTCCTATAGCCATTTGGTACCAAAGAAACACAGATAGGCTTATATTAATTATAAATTGTTTGGCCTATTAGCTCAGGCTTATTATTAACTATCTCTTACAACTTAAATTTACCCATAATTCTTACCTATGTTTAGTCACATGGTTTGATACCTTTGCTTAGTGCAGCATTTTCCTCTTGCTTTGTCTGTATCTGGGTTGCAACTGCAGACTGAGCCAGAATTATCCTAATGCGGTCACCATGCCTACACTTCCTGCCTGGCCAATCAATGTTTTATTAAGCCAATACAAGTGACAAATCTTTACAGAGTACAAATGCATTATCCCACAGCACTGAGTTTTGTGCAAGGTGATAAATATGGACCTATATGCATTCTTCTATATGCAAACATCCAGTTAGACCAGAGCCATTTGTTGAAGATGCTTTCTTTTTGCTGTTGTGTATTTTTTGCTTCCTTATTAAAAATCAGGTAAGATCTACAATTAATAAGTGGGGCCTCATAAAACTGAAAAATCTGTAAGACAAAGAACACTGTCAATAGGACCAAATGGCAGCCTACAGAATGGGGAAATATATCTACAAACTCCACATCCAATAGAGGGCTAATATCCCAAATATATAAAGAACTCAAGAAACTATACATCAAAAAACCAAATAATCCAATTTTAAAATGTGGCACAGATATAAACATAGAATTCTCAATAAAGAAGTCTTAAATCCCTGAGAAACACTTAAAGAAATGTTTAAAATACTTCGTCATCAGGCAAATGCAAATCAAAATGACTTTGAGATTCCATCTTACCCCTATCAGAATGGCTAAAAACAAAAACACAAGTAACAGCTCATGCTGGAGAGGATGTGGAGCAAGGCAAACAACCCTCCCCTGCTGGTGGGGATGCAAACATATACAGTCACTATGAAAATCAATATGGCTATACCACTCTCAGGCATACACCCAACAGACCCTCCATCCTATCACAAGGACATATGCTCAACTATGTCCATAGTGGCTTTATTCATAATAGCCAGAAACTGGAAATAACCTAGATGTCCCTCAACTGAAGAATAGATAAAGAAAATGTGAGACATTTACGCAAAGTATTACTTGCCCATTAAAAACAAAGACATCATGAAATTTGCAGGCAAATGGATGAAACTAGAAAAAGTCAGACCTAGAAAGACAAACATGATATGTACTCACTTGTTGGCAGAGCCATATCCTATGGAAATGGCAAAAGTCATAAGGCCAGCACAGCACAAAGATCCAGCAAAGCTGAGCCACATGATGACTGCCATGCCACCTTTGGTTTTCATATCCACCTGTTGAATACTTGGGGGAGTTTAAATATTTGTACAATAGCCACTCAGAGTCTCAATATTAATTAAAAATGCTTGGCCAATAGCTCAGGCTTATTACTAGCTAACTCTAACATTTAAATTAACACAGATTTCTTATCTATGCTATGCCACATGGCTTGGTACTTTTTCTCAGTTCAGCATGTGCTTCTTTCTTCTCCCTGCATCTTCTCTCGAGACTCCAGACTCCACCCTTCAACCTCCCAGCATTCTCAGTTTCACTCTCCCATCTAGCCTTATCTTGTTCAGCTAATGGCCATTCATCTTCTTTATTAATCCCATCACAATGACAAATCTTCACAGAGTACAAGGGTGGGAGGGAAGGCCACAGCTCTGACTTTAAAGGAAAATAAGAATTTATTCCGGAGCCATTTTGAGTGACCATATCCAAAGAACTCAGCTGAGGTTACCTCAAATTCCATGTTCCAACAGGTAAGCAATTTCACGAAGTTTTATAGTTTTACAGAACAAAGTAAATCATAAATCAAGGCAAGTTTAAAACCCATCAGTGGGTACATCAGAGAGATGGCTAAAGCAAGATGGAAGAAGCTTTGCCATCGGCCTCAATGGCATTCTTAGTGCTTTTGGTTGGTGGAAGCTAAGCTAAATAATTCCAAAAGTTTTTCTATCTATTTGTCAAATGGCATTAGCTCTAACAGAGAAATGAAAAGGGAATAACTGTCAGGGGATTGGGAGGTACCAAAGTAACTCAAGACAGGAAATTAGCCTCTTGATTGCAACATTACAACCTCTCCACATTACTGCAGTTGTAATCAGTCAATCAGTCTGTGCAGACACAACTCTTTCCAGGAATTCTCATTCACAAAATTCCTCCATCTGTGCATGACAGATTGCTCCAGAAGTATGAGAGATTTGCTCTGTATGATGAAGCTGTGGGGTGGTGACTGTATTCCTAATTCATTGTGTGAGGACTGTCTTGTGTTTGGATGTATTGTCTAGTCTTTTAATGTAGTGAAGAACATTCACATGAAGCTAAAAGCCCAAGAAATCCATGGTTGCATATTTCCTAAAGGTAGGAAAGCGTTAAGTGTACAGGTGAGGCAAGCTCTACAGCTTCAAAAAAATAAATAAATAAATAATTGCCTGTTAATTGTTAGACCTGGAAGGCATTACGAGGAAGAGCAGGTTGTGGTTCTGATAAGATGAGCTGCTTTTCCAGGACTTTGGCAGGTGGCCTTGGCTCATAAGACCTCACTCTGTTTCGCTAATAATAATAGTTGATGTTCACTAATTCAGTATTTCCATAAGTTTATAGAACATAACTGTGATAAATCATGAGAGCCAACTGCATGTTTGCATGGCATTTGTGCTTAATAAATAAGATAGATGAATTGCAGTTTTCTAAAAAGCCTATTTCTCACGTGAACAAAAACTCCTAGAAAGAAGCTGTATCTATAAAACCTGACTGATCGGTTAAAAGGCAGTGATGTGGAGAAGCTGAAAGGTTGAGGTCTAGGCATAATTACCTTATATTCACCTAGCTTTAGCCCCAGAGCATCCATTTCTTGTCCTTGTTTGTTTGTTAGCAGAACTCGCGTCTTGTAACAATACATAAAGCCTTCTGATGTTTAATAACTTAGCAGGCAACTGGTTTCCACTAACCCAAAAGCTAACACTGTTATCAGATAGCATCTTAGACCTATTGAAAAGCTTCCCTCACCAAGCTGTAACTGCTTCTCTGATGTGCCCCACCCACATATTTAAAACTTACCATGATTTATGATTTTCTTCATTATACGTGTGTGTATGAAACTTCACAAATTGCCTTATTACCAGCAAAAGCTAAAAAAAAATAATAAACCAATAAAAATGCACCACCTAAACCAAAATGGCTGCATTTGTCCTAACAGTGGCCCTGCTCTGGGTGTGATGGAAGCAGACAAGTCGGTGATCTGATAACAACAAACCGTGACTTATGAAATTCTCATGAAAGTCATGCCAATATTTCTATTGCAAATTATTATCATCAAGTAACACACAGAAGGATTTTAACAGGCCTCAATGTGAGGTGATTATATGACATGTAGGGTTATAACTTATCATATTACATAATTGATTCAGTTATAATAATTATGCAAGTATCTAGTTTTGCTCCAGTATCTAATTTACCTATCAATCTTGTGTAAACATAACAAGTACAATGTTTGCAGAATTATAAAATCAAGGCAATTAACAAAAAAAATACTATAATTTCAGCATGGATGTTCTGATAAATTAAGTGATTAATAAATGAATCTAAATTAATTTGTATTAGAATAGACAGTTGTGACAGTTGAAGTACTAGCTTCATGCCTTGTGTAAGATACTTTTAAGCTAACATATATGCTCATTTGTGACTATTCGACAATGTTTATCTGAAAAACAATTATTTTTCTGATGCCCAGGGGAGGACTGCCCCTTTCTGAGCCAATACAGTGGAGGGGTAGGTTGGCGGGAGATGGAGGGAAGAAAGGAGGAAGGAATGAGAAGAGAGAAGGGAGGAGAGGATATGGTCAGGCATCCAATAAATAAACAGAATAAAAAAGAAAAATAATTGTTTGGAGAAATGTGGTCTTCAAACAACAGATTTTTTTAATTGGATCAGGGATTTTAAATTATTTTCTGTATTTCATGTGGCACCTGTCGATTCACAATGGTTTTTAGAAAATGTATTCATTAAAGTTAATTGAAAAATAATATGATTCACTTTTAACTTCAAAAGTAGACTTCAAGTGTCCTTCTTCGCCTACGATAAAACACTCTGAAAAACAGGCCATCTGCTGAGGTGGTCCAATTACACTTGGCCTTCAGAATGTGCTTGGCATCGTCTGTTAGCACTCTTTTAGATTACAAACCCACAAAACAAGTTCACCTTGATCTTTCGCATTAAGTCCAGAGTATCTTAGGGAAAACAAATTTGACATAAATGTAACCCTGTGACGTTTCTGTCTAAAGAAGGCAGAAATGAAACAGTGCTTTGTGTTCGGTTACGATAAAACATCAGAGGTACAGAGACTCTGCTCTTGAAGCCCGCCATTGAGGAATATGGCTAACGACACCTCTCTTGAGCAGGACCAAAATCCCTGCTCGGCCATCAACAACAGCATCCCTTTGATACAGGGCAAGCTCCCCACTCTAACCTTATCTGGAAAGATCCGAGTAACAGTGACTTTCTTCCTTTTTCTCCTCTCTACTGCCTCTAATGCGTCTTTCTTGATGAAGCTGCAGAAGTGGACTCGGAAGAGGGAGAAAGGGAAAAAGCTCTCAAGAATGAAGGTGCTCTTAAAGCACTTGACGTTAGCCAACCTGCTGGAGACTCTGATTGTCATGCCACTGGACGGCATGTGGAATATTACAGTACAGTGGCATGCTGGGGAGTTCCTCTGCAAAGTGCTCAGCTATCTGAAGCTCTTCTCTATGTATGCCCCAGCCTTCATAATGGTAGTGATTAGCCTGGACCGCTCCCTGGCCATCACTCGGCCCCTTGCCGTACAAAGCAAGAGCAAGCTTGAACAGTCCATGATCCGCCTAGCCTGGATTCTCAGTATTGTCTTTGCGGGACCGCAGGTAAACTGTTACTCCTGAACTTGGGTGGATATGGTTAATTTTGTATCTAACCTTGAGTCAAGAAAGCACCTGCTGCGTGGCCTTTAAGACCTAGTCTCTGGAAGTCTGAGAGTAGACTTTAACCCTGACTGCTTTGTCTTCTCTGGCCAACTTCTTAACCTCTCTGAAATTCTGTTGATTTATTCATAAAATGGGGTAATTGCCTACTCCACATGTTTTCATGATGATTAGATAAATAATGTATTTAAGTATCTAGAATTATCTGTACTGCATAGTTAATACCCTGTAAAACCTTTTCTCACAACCGAATAATGCCAACATCTCCTTCTTTCTCATTCTTTCTCTCTCTTCTACAGACTTGAAAAGGTATCTTGCTATATGTTGCCAAGGCTGTTCTCAAACTTAAATCCTCCTGCCTCAGCTTCCCGAGCCACAGGGATTACAGGTGCACCCTCTTTGTGCTCAATTTCTAGCTTTCCTTTTGCTCTGGTCAAAATGGAATTGATGGTTAATTGAGAGAATGCTTAAGAGCTATGAAACTTCCATAGGTGGAAAATATTTAAACTTTTTTTTACTTGGGATTTATTATATACAAACTAAGAATTCTGTCACTGCAGCCGAGAAAGAATTATCTTGGTTGTTATGTTGCTCTTGGCTAATTGTCCTACAGAATTTGACTCTTCAAACAGATTACTGAAAAAAACATGACAAAATTCGTGCAAATAATAAAGAGCCTGCCATTAACGGAGGAATAAATTGACTTTATACTGTCTAATGCTCTGTATGGTAAACCAGGGTATAAGAACATCATAAGAAGTAAGAGTTCTTAAAACCCAGCAAAAGCATACCTGTAAAACCAGGAATCTGTCTAAACATTCTGAGCTGTCCAAGTGTCTGAAAACCAAAACAGCTGTGCAGAATTTATTAAGCATGCAAGGCACCAAGTAAATGTTTCTTACCTGAATTGCAAGAAATGGTATTTAATTAATGTGTATCAAATGGCAGAAGAAAGGGGGAAATGGAAGGGCTTTTATTTGCCTGGGGAAAGCACAATTACTCCTGCATGGACAATGCAAACCAAGAGTAGGTTTCCCAGGCACTTCTCTGGAAATGAGGTTCCTAGCTAAGGTTTATGTTCGTGTATTTTCTTTAAAATATTTTAAAATGTTCGTGTATACTTCTTTAAAGTATGAGCAATGCTTATGGGTTAGTTTTCTCAAAGATACACACCAGTTAATTCAATACCAGAACCTGGTATTGATGATACAATAAAACAGCCAGGGGCCAGTGGAGGGGAGTGTCATTGTTTGTGGAGGCAAAATGTACGTAAAACAAGTAGATACTAAAGACTTAAAGTACACAAGTATAAGAAACCAAGAAGTAAGTTCAGTATAAAATGATCATAAGAGGTTTAAGGGAATGAAAACCTAACGACTGGTCATAGATATTTTTCAGTGATGACTAAAGGGTACAAATACTTTTTGTGAGTAACTTGTTTGGTTGAAATGAAAGGTTGAAAGCTCTGAACAGTGAGGAACTGGATTGGTAATCCCCCTCTTTCTGTGAGCAGAGAGTATACGATGAGGTACTGTGTTTGTCATGTAGAAATGTATGCTTGTTGTACTAAATTAAATTAATATTTATAACCTAACAGGATAGATACTTAGTAGAATACAAAATTTTAAATTATTAGTTTGTATAATTTTATTCGTTTATGCTATCAATTTTAAAACAATGCTAGGCATTGGGATACATACTTTTCACTCCACCCTTAAGATGCAGAGATGGGGGACAACAAGTTCAAGGCCAGCGGAGGTTATATGGAAACTCAAACTCAGAAAAATACTGGGATGCAGCTCAGTGGTATAACCTGTAGTAGGAAGGGTCGCTTGTTCTTCCCGGCCACCCAGCCAAGAAGTAACCACTCAGAAAACCATATTATTTGCAATACTCTTTGGCCAATAGCTTAAGTGTATTTCTGGCTAAACTCATATCCTAAACTAACCCATCTCTATTATTTTGTGTATCATCACATGGCAGTGGCTTACCAGCTTAAGTTCCCAGCGATTGTCTCAGGCGGCAGATCCGTGGCTTCTCTCTGACTCTGCCCTTCTTTCTCCCAGAATTCAGCCTAGCTTTCCCTGCGTATCTAAGTTCTGCCTTGCTATAGGTCCAAAGCAGTTTCTTTATTCATTAATGGTATTCACAGCACACAGAGGGGACTCCCACATCAATAATCATTGCCTGAAAACCATCATTCCCAAGCACTGATGAATGAAATATAATTAATTAATTTTTAAAGACATAACAATAAAATACTTGACCTATAAGCTAAATAGAAAAAATACCTCTAATTATAGAAGGCTTTGATATACTCAAAAAGCCTTAAATTTGTGAGAAAGACTGATAGTCTTTATAGGTTCTGTGTAATGAAAAAAACTATAGCATTTAAAACTTATTTTAATTGTCAAATAATAATTGTGCATATCCATATGACATAATGTGATATTTTGATACATCACATTTTGTAAAAATTACATGGAAGAAATAGAATAATTATAATTTCAATCTAAAGTAACTTTTTTTTTGGTTTTTCAAGACAGGGATTCTCTGTGTAACAGCCCTAACTGTCCTGGAGCTAGCTCTTGTAGATCAGGCTGACCTCGAATTTACAGGGACCTGTCTACCTCTGCCTCCCGAGTGCTGGGATTAAAGGGGTGTGCCACCACCACCCGGGGTAAGGTAACTTTTTAAAACAAAAATATTTTAACAATATATGCAGGTTTAAATAGAGTAGAGCAAGACAAAATTAAATTTGAATCATTTAGCAATGATGTGATGAAAGTGAGGTGTGGAGGGTAACAGGGGAATCAAACACTCTGCTGACATGCCCTGAAACTCTGCATGGGCTTTATCTTTTCATTGGTTTGACAGAAGATCTTGTGTAGCCCAGAATGACCTCAGATTAGTTATGTAGCAGAAGATGACCTTGAACTTCTGATCCTCCTGCCTCTATTCTCTGTGTGTAGGGATTATAGGTCTGTAATACCACATGCAGTTCACATAATGATGGATATCAAACTCAAAGCTTTGTGCCTGCTAGCCATCCCCTTTCAGCTATGTGACTTTGAGAATGTCACTTAGCTAAGTTTAAAAGGGTAATTAAAAGCCTGGTGTGGAAGTATATTCTTTTAATATCAGCACCTAGGAGGCAAGATGTAGGGCTACCGTGGCTAGATGGCCCAAAACAAAATTATATAAATCTATAAGGCATGTATGCTAAGAATAGGTAATACTATATATAAAACTACCCACTATCATGTTTTTTATTTTAAAGATTAGGTTATTATTTATGTCTGCCTATCCCTTTTTCTTCTCTTCATAATAATGTTATGTGCACTTTCTTAAGGCATACAAAGCTACACTACTCACTGAACACTAGTTGTGCGAGAACATAATAACAGGGGTCTTAAAGTTACCATTTTTTAAAAGTAAGTTTGAAGAGGAAAAAAGAAGGAAAAAAAGAAAAGGGAGGGGGCTGGAGAGATGGCTCAGTGGTTAAGAGCACTGACTGCTCTTCCAGA
>LOEQ01002044.1:201387-219043 GCA_001685075.1 Bramus lutescens | reverse complement strand
ATAAATAAATAAATAAATAAATAAATAAATAAATAAATAAATAAATAAATCGTTAAAAAAAAAGAAAAGGGAGACAGGGAAGAACATATTCCAGCAAGCAAGTTTTAGGAGGAGCTCAGATTTATGACCAAACATTTCCTAATTTAGGTGTGGCTGAACATAATTAAAAACACATTCCTTAAAGAGAGTCATCTAAGACCACAGAGTGCAGAGTCGCAGGAAGAGTTTATGTTCCTGGCTTATCTTGTTCATGTGGAGTAGTAACAAAACAACTTCTAAATTCTGTAGTTAACACAAGCCTGTAGGCAAGAAACACAGGACACTCCTTAGTTTGTGGAGTAAGGAAGCATGGCTTGAAGCATGTGGAGACTTGCCTTGACACATGAACTAATTCACCGAGTAAAATGCACTTCTGAACTTGACAAACAGCTTAAATTCAATAAATACTTAACCTCCCATGAGCGATACTCTAAACAGTGTTTAAAGCACAGTAGTAGTGTGTTAGACTCAGTAATAGCAATAAGAATGCAGCTCTATTGCTGAAGTACCATGAAGCAGTGACCCTATCTTTTCTAGGAGACAAACTCTCACAACAGACTCCCTGGTCCTTCAGTTTTTCCTAAGAGAACATCAAAACTAAATCTGTGACACTCTGGTTGGGATTTAGCTCTCAGAAGCAGAGTTCTTGGGTGTCAAGTCTGGCTGTGCAGACCCTCTGAAGGTCTCAGCATATGTCCACAGTCCTCTTAGTGAGTAGAGCCCTGTCCCGGACTCCAGTTTCTCTGCTTACCAAAACCCAAACCTGTATATGTGGGATACCCGTAATCTTGACATCTGGGAAATGGAGACAAAGGATGAGATGCCAAAGGTCACCCTTGCCAATACTGGATATTCTAGGCCTTACAGACTGTCTAAAACCAACCCAAACATGAGAGACCTGAAGTTCGCTTTGTGGCTCAGGGCTTTGCATTGGTTGTTCCCGCCATTAATGTCCAGTGCATGGACAGTGAGCACACAGGACTAACACAGGAGTTGATATTCTAAGGTCAGGGATCTGGGAATGGTGCCCACAAGCATTCATGGCCCACTTATACCTAGAGGTTTTAACTACTAAACTTTACTACATTGGGCAATTCTATCCCATAGGAAAGAAAAGCTTAAAGTAACAAATGTATATATGGGGGGTGTAGTATGTGTTTGTCAATGTATGACTAAATATTTATACAAAAAAATTTGTGCACCTCAATTTTTATAATAATGATGATTGGAATTTATCCAGCGTTAGCTTTGTGGGCACTATTCCAGGGTTTTGCATAAAATAGCTCAGTTGTCATGACATCAATGAAAAGAAGATTCTGTTATGATCTGTACTTTATAGCTGAGAAAACTGAAGCTGATTACATTTAAGAAAATTTAGTCTGTGCAATAGCTGGTTTGGTAAAGTGTGGATAGAAGATCATAAGCTAATAAATAAGTATCTTCAATTGCTTCCAAAGACAGTAAACAGAATGTTCTTGATTATGGAAAAATGAAACAAATACTGATAAGAGCCCACGGATAAAGGAGGAAAAAGTAAACAGAAATTGAAGAAAGAATCCAAGGACAAAGAAACCACTGAAAGCAAAGTGGATTCTTCTATTACCCACTCAGATGAACACAGCGCAGAAAACAAAATAAACTGAGCCAAAACTAAAGCAAATTAATTGATGGGTAAGATTCTGAATCCTCAAGTGCTTTCCTGAACTTCTGGCTTTATTTAAATTTATCAGTCTAGCATGGATTAAGATTGTAATATTAACTCCACAGTATCCATTTGCCAAATTCCCAGATATGGACGAAATATCACATTCTAAGAAGGAGGAAGTATCATCAATTGTTTGCAAAGAAGGGAAACAATGTTCTTGGTTAAGGCAAAATAAACTCTGATAAGAACGAGAGAATGTGTGTGTGTTTGTCTGTGTGTGTGTGTGTGTGTGTGTGTGTGTGTGTGTGTGTGTGTGTGTGTGTTGATCTACTTTAAAACTACAGTTTAAATAATGTCAAGCTGGAAACTATGGGTTAACGAAAGACTCAGTCTGTAGTGTGGGGAAAAGTTGACCTGGATCTTGGACTAAAGTTAGCTGACTTGTTAGGGTTTCTTTGTTTTGAGACTGATGGTATGATCCTTTGTCGCCCCCTAGTGGATTAATTTAAGCTTCATTTTTCTACTCGATAAAAGATCTCAAATTGAGAAACCAATAATGTAATTGCAAATATAAGATACAAGTTTCTTTCTCTACCAAGAAAGTATTTCAGAATCTTTTTAAAGCAAGCACACTACACTCCTATTCCATATCCTCCCAAAGTAGGGAACTCCAGAACCAACTGTTGTGTAAGCTAAAATATCTTGTTCAATGAGGACAAAATTAGAGAGTATTTATTAGTCATCATTTGATAATCACAAAAGTATTTGTTTCAAATTTAGTTGCTTTAGGTTTAAAAAAAATCTCCTCTTCCTTTTATCTGGATAATGCTATACAGTAAAATGAAGTGTCTCCAGAACACACCTGTAAAAAATAACAAGATGAGAAATGTGCTTCATGAGTCCAAGAGAAAGGATGAGTGGCCACTACAATTTACTTACTGGTTTGTTTTTCAAGACTCTTTATCTGTATGCGGTGATGCTCATGGAGGCCACAAGAGGGCACTAGATTCCTGAAGCTACAACTGCAGGCATTTCTGTACCAGTCTAGACTTGTTTAAGAGATCTCATACACCCGACAATAGGTGCATCAAAATCAGGAAATTAGCATTAATGGGATGCTATCACTTAATCCATGTACCCTATTGAATTTGCATTTTTCATCTAATTTTCTGCCCTTTAAAAAAATTAAGTAAAAAAAAGTTATACAATATATTTTGATCATGTTTTTCCCTTCCCCAGTTCCTCCCAGACCTTCCCCAATTTCTGCCCTTTAACAAAAGAAAACCCGAAGTTATATAGTGGTTACAATGTTGTCACTTAAGTCTCCTTTGCTGGAACCATTCCTGCCTTTCTCCATGTCTCATAAGATTGACATTTGAGTATTGGTCATTTGTAAATTACTCCTTAGCTTAGGTTTATCTTAGGCTTTCTCAGAGCTGTATCTTAAGTAAACATGCTAATGATGTAATGATAGTTCATCTCAATGCATTATCTAAGGAAGCAAATGACGTCAAATGGTCCCATTATCTATAATGTTAACTGCATGGATATCTCTTCATTTATAAAGTTATTTTACTCTTTATGATGAGTAAGTGTCTAACAGGTAGATACTTTGATGTTTTTCACTGTCCTATTCTCAAGCTTTCACTGATTATTTTTACCAACTATTGGTGAATTTTGCTGAAGTTAATTAATAGCATTATAGCAATTAGCAAAAAAAAACCTCCACTTTTTCCCCCTTTACTTTATTAGTTAACATTCTGTATTAAGGAAATGCTCTTAATTATGCCTATTTTGTGGTTGTGTAATTTATATCCACAAGGATTCATGAATACTTGCTTTATTGATAGTTTATTACAATTTTTGTTTGTTTGTTTTAAAACGGTCTTGCTGCATAGCTTTGGCTGGCCTGGAACTTCTAGACATCTGCCTGCCTCTGACTCCTGAATGCTGGGATGAAAGGAGTGTGCCACCACATTCTGCTTTTATCATTACTTTTCATTAGTTTCCTTCTTGTATTTTGATAATTAAACTTTCTCAGACTTATCCAACGAATCAGTGAACTAATTAGTCTCTCCTTTATATTCAGGTCTTCTCTGAACAGCTCTAGACTCTGGCGGTCAACTGAAGAACATACTATCCTTTGTCTGTTAGGCAAATATGCAATGAGTGTTGGATCCTTTTGGTAAAGAAAGGGATTTAGAAGCCAAACCAAATCATTTCTAGGCTCTCCTCAAGGGCGGGGCTGAAAATAAATAGAGACAAGCAAATACACAGACACATACAGGGCGTAGGGGTGCCAAAAGGACAAAGTCAAAGAGCTTGATGAAGCTGAGGTCTTTTGAGGATGGAAGCACAGCTTCAGTGGACACTTGTGGGAAGCTTCCAAGGAGCCTTAGTTCAGGGTGTTTAAACCCAAAGGGGCTTTCTTATCCCAAGAGGTACAGCCACTGAAATACAATGGTAGTGGTCTTGCTTGCCTCGGTGCTGACTTCTTCCTGAGACTGCTCAAGGTGACATTCATGATTGAACTCATGGCTATCACCCAGTTATAACCGAAGTGTTGTACTGAAATATGGTACTAGGTTCTATACTAACTCTTCAGGATATGAGAAATATGAATTGGACTTATATTTTACCAACCCTTCTTCCAATGCCACTGCTCATGTTTATCTTCCATTCAGTATTATCAGGGTAGAAGCCTCTAAACCATTCACACATTTTGACCACTTAAAAAAGTATAGCATGTTATTAGACCTCTCTATGTTTAAAACAAATTCAATACATGTGTTTATGGATGCAGTCTAAAAGGCACAGTTCTAAACAGTGTATATAGAATGAACAAAAATCACTTTCAACAAGGCTGCTCGGCATAACTATAGAGGAACTGGAAGGGCGAGGCTCAAGTCTTCACGTGATCGCTGTTTTTCAAGGCCGAAACAGTGCCACCAATTACAGAATCCTACAGGTCATCCAAACTAACGCAAACGTACTCCAAGCAAACCTCACTCGCACGTTTCCATATAATGGTCAAAACGTCGAGGAACTTAGAAATCGTTTCCGGTCGGAAGACGAGCAGCGCGAGAGAAGGAACGCTTTGGGGAAAAGACGCATAAACTTTTTCTTGTTTTTTCCACAGTTGTATATTTTCAGGATGATCTACCTAGAAGACGGCTCTGGGCATGCGGTTTTTTCTCAGTGTGCGACACACTGCAGTTTTCCACGATGGTGGCACCAAGCCTTTTACAACTTTTTCACCTTCGGCTGCCTCTTCATTTTCCCTCTTCTCATCATGCTACTGTGCAACGCCAAAATCATCTTCACCCTCACGCGGTTCCTTCAGCAAAACCCACGCAGTGCGTAGTCCTTAGATTTGAATAATAATTGTAGGCACACAATATCTCTTAGCATTTATTGATTCTTTGTGGATTTCCCATCATCCATTCCTATCCCGATTATTTCCCCATCCCCTCACATCCACCCCCTGCCCTTGCAACTACCCCCCAAAGCAAAACCAAAATTTTAAAAGAAAAACCAAACTAAACAAACAAAACAAGAGAGAGAAGAATCTTGTCATAGAAGCTGTAGTGTGTCCCATTGAGTCACCCAGTTTACCCTTTAGTTCATTAATCTTTACTTGCAAGTGTTCATTGCCAGGAGTCATTGGTCGTCTGGCTGGAGGCCTCTGGCTTCTACACCACGGACAATGGGCTTTCACTGGAGGTCCTCTTTGGGTATCCCGTTATTGTCCTGTGTCCTGGAGATCCTGTTGTTTTGGATCTGTAGGTTCATCCCCATCCATGCTCCAACAGTTAATAAATGAGGTGGATATTTGGGTGGGCAAACTCAAGCCCCGGATTGGGTGGTAGCTAGGTTGGTCGGCCCACAAGCTTTCCCTCATCCCTACACAGGCAAGCTTTTCCATCACAGCCTAGGCTAGCTCACCCAATGGAGCCTACAGTAAGGAGCAGAGTCAGTCTCCTACTCTGAGGTCACCAGATCCAGCCTATTTAGCTGCTCTCAGGTCACCAGATCCAGCCTACTTAGCTGCTCTCAGGTCACCAGATCCAGCCTACTCACACACCACTAGGGCCAGCTCTACTAACAAACAATATTTAAATAGCAACATTAGGCAGAGTGGTAGTGTATTAGATACTGTGTCTAGGAGTTAATAAATTTTAGGTCATTTAATAATTCACAATCACCCCCTTGGAATAATATTTTTATAATATATTCAATTTATAATGAGATCTGCTAACGACATCTCATGTTCCCATTTTCCGCCCCAGAATGAAACAAGCAAGGGTAGAGGGAAGGGACTCAAAAGTCTCCACACCTTCTTGAAGACTTATGCACAGCTAATAATTGATCGGGAATGGGAGAGACATTTTCTTCAGCGGTGTAGCCACTTCTTAACATGCTATTATTCCTATAAGCAAACTTAATGAAATTCATTAGGTCATTCAAAAAGGAGGGAGGTATGAAAGTAGAAATGGGACTGGCTGGGAAGAGACAGGAGTAAGAAGGAGACAAGGCAGCTATGGAGGAGGGGATGATCCAAATAGCAGAGAGAGAGAGAGAGAGAGATACATACATACATACATACATACATACATACATACATACATACATACATACATACATACACACAGAGAGATATATGGTATTTGGATATAGCTATCTATATGTATTGAATGAATAAGTTTTTCAAATCCTCCTTGGTTTAATTTTAAGGGAACTCTCCTCTCCATTCTTTCCTAAAGGAAACCCTGGTCTAAAAGCCCATTCGTTGCTCTGCTGAGACAGTTTCTTTACATAGCCTAGGCTAGCTTCTGCCTTTGCTCCCTTGGTAGGAGTATTAAAAAGGAGCACTTCCACCCTGGATGGGGTAGTACAGGAATCTTTTAAAGTAAATTATCATTACTTCGTAGAATTAATGCATCTTTCTTTCATTTTTATTATTTTGGTTTTGTGAGGAAGCTGACTTTAAATACTTACTCTTTTTGTTTATCTAATAGAACTGAAGCTGAATCCATCCAAGAATAATATCCCAAGAGCACGGCTGAGAACGCTAAAGATGACAGTCGCGTTTGCCACCTCGTTCATTGTCTGCTGGACTCCCTATTATGTCCTAGGAATTTGGTACTGGTTTGATCCTGAAATGTTAAACAGGGTGTCGGATCCTGTTAATCACTTCTTCTTTCTCTTTGCTTTTCTAAACCCATGCTTTGACCCACTTATATATGGATATTTCTCTTTGTAATTGGGCGACTACACAAGAATGAATATTGAAGCAAGGTAACTAATTTCACCAGTTGAGAATAAGTTCAAATTTTGCAACACACCTATATACAAGCAAAGCCTGGTTAAGCTTAGGTTGTCAACCTGGCTCTTGTAGACAGTTTCATCAGAGCCTCAGATGAAAGAAAAAGATCCTCAAAAATACTGAAATTTGTTCTTAATTGTGAGCTTCTAAACTAACCTCTGCCTTGACTGATGTTTTATTGCATAAGAGTTGGGCTTCTTTTCTCTTCCTCTTTTAATAATAATAATGTATAAATACATTACATCCTAATGTAAAAACAACTACAGCTTGGATTTAAAAGTACTAGAAAGCAGGCTACGAAACCACAGCATACCATGGTCTCAGGGACCAGCCTCTAGCAGCACAGGACTAGAGAGAGGAATCCACGGAGTCACCATAAACTAGACTAGTTTATCTGAGAGGGTTTAGGGGAAAAAAACACTCACACACTCTCTGGATGGCTTCCTTCTTTATTTTCTGTTCTTTCTCTACTGTGTACTTTTTTTTTCTACAGCTTATATACTCCAACAAAGTTTTTTCAGGCAATTAGGAATTGCAATATGGTTGCATTCTGTTTTTCAAGTGAATGATTACAATGAATACAAAAAACAGTAAAAATAAGCATGTTTTCCATATCCCTCACATGATTAAACATTTTACAAACAATTCCAAGAACATATATTCATACCCAAGCAACTTGTTATAGATTAACTATTTGGGCAAGCAAGGTGTTCTTGTCGGGTCTTTTACTGGCAGGCTGCATTTTGCAGTTACGATGAAAGGAACAATTACATTATTACTTAACTTAAAAGGTAATCTTATATGGGATATGGGTTAAAGGAAGCTTAAAGGAATCACAAATTTAACCTTTATAAATGAGAAAGAATCAGTCAGCTCTACTTTGAATCTTTAGGGTGCATATCAACTTATCAAGAGTTGTTTTTTTTTAATATCAGGAGACTAACAGCAGAAATGGGTGTACAGAATTAATCATCACCTTTGGTCATCAACCAAACCTAACAAGGAGAGCACATCAGCCAGTAATAACTGGGCTGCTTTGTTCTTGTTCCCTGACCTTAAAGAGTTCTGCATTCAACCACGTGCTTTTCTAAAACTTTAGACTGTCTTCTTGGGTTTTTCACCTCAAAGTTACTCAACAAAAACATCTTAGTCTAATTTTGTTATTTTCACAGCTTTGTTTCAGCTGTGATGTGCTCTGAGACCTATGAACACATCTCCTGACGTTAAGGTTAAAAGAATTTTAACTAGCTGGACTCAATTGTTAGTCATCAGCTTGAGCGACAGTCCATCCAGCTTCTTAGGTGAGACTCACAGACCTTAGCTATGAAACTTTTCCTTGTATTTCTATTTATTCATCAAAACTCTGTATAAGCTATCATTGTTATCAAATTAGTACAGCTTAGGGAGGGATCATCTTCTTGACAATCCACAGGTAAAAATACCGAGTAGAATGGGAAGTTTCCAAGTGATAAACACACTATATTACGAGCAGTGGAGATCTCCCCACGTCCACTCACACCATGCTAGAAACAGAGAAACAGAGCTGTAGCAAACACGTAAAAGCACAGCAGAAGCAGAAGACATTTCAAGGTCTGCAGTCCCATGGCCTCGCCTAAACGAGATTGACCCATCAGAAGATTCCCTTCTGCTGGCTGACACATGGAACTTCAGATGCAACTCACTGCTCTTCTGGCATGGCCAACATCAACAACATGCTCATAACATCAGCATGGTTTAGGGAGTTTTTTCTCAAAGGGGCTCAGCAACAATAACAGACTGATTGCTGTCCCAATACCTATGGCAAGAAGATAGTAGAATTACACCCATATGTCAGCAGCAATATCAGACTGATGACATCACAACACCTATGGCATAGAGACAGTAGAATCACTGACCATAGATCAGCAGCAACAACAGACCAGTGCTTTCCTAACACCTATGACATGGAGACAGTAGAATCACTGTCTATACGTCAGCAGCAGTAACAGACTGATGCTATCACAGCGCCTAGAGCACAGGGACAACAGAATCATGTCCATAGGTCCATTTTCAACTCCCATGATTAAAAGATGCAATTTTCTCTTTATTTTGAAAAGCATTTTTATTCTTATTCAGCAACCAATCCCACCAGCCTGGCAAGACTGTTTATATGATATAGATTAATCCCATTCGCGTGCTATAGAGTGGGGCACACCACTACACAACAGAGGTCTTTAAAAAGGATAGATTTTTTCATACGCTATTAGAATATTCCTTAGACTGTACAATATATGTTTACTGACTCCCATAAACACTGGTTTAATACAATAAAGAAAATGCATATACTAATTACCTTGTAAGCAAAGTACAAAACCAATTTTTAATAATATGGTGGAATTTTTGTTTATCTCCTTATCCTACAAATCATTGCCCACAAATAAATGGGTAAAGTCAATAAAAATTTAAGGAAATATACAAGCAAAAAAGGGAAGTTTGATATGTAAAAGCAACTCAAGGCAAGAAACCATACAATTTCCCCCTATACAGATCAAAGACAACAGCAGAGACTATGAGAGGGGAGAAAGGAAAAATAAAACTATAATTGTGAAACCAACACCTACTGCTAAAAAGCTACAGTTCCCAAAACATGTCTGCACAGTGCCACATAAGTCATCCCACTCAGGTCTGGTTTACCTTGTCCATGCAGAATGGGAGGAGGTAAAAGTAAAAGGAGTATCATCCTTGCTTGGTGGGAAAGTCTAAGAACTCAATTTCAATAATTATGTAGTAGGAACTGATGTGAACTGTGTAACGGTATACAAATCATGAGAGTAACTTGCAAATCCACTAGGCTATGTGCGTGGTAATGGAAAGTAAATTACTGACCAATGACAAATCTCTTCTTCCATTCCTTTCTTATTTTCTACATTAGGTTTTACAATAGTGTAAAATATTTTTTCAGATCCCACTTTATTTTCCAAAATTCTCTCTTTTTATCTTCTGTATTAATCAAACTTTCTATTAAAAATAACCCATAGAAATCACAGATAGAGTTCTATAGTCAACTGAGTGGACCTCAAAGTTTTCCATGTGCTGAAGTTTATGTTAAAAGTTTACATGTAGAGTCATGCTAAGACTGTATAGACGACACAGGACATAGCTAAATTTTAATACCAATGTATATCAAATATCTTCATAACATACTTATTCCTAAAATGATAATAAATCTTACCTCTGGATTTAAAGCAAAAATGATATATATGTACAAGGTAAACTTAAGGGCTTTAGTACATCTCTGTGTAAAATGTATGTCTCTCAGCTGGTTTTGTAATGTTCAAGAAACTGTTGTAGTCAGGTATTGCCTTGGGCATTTTAAAGATGTATTTGCTAAGGACTATCTAGATACAGAAGGCTAACTTATGTAGCCCATGAATAAAATTATATGTCAATGTATTTTTGTATCAGTTCTGTTTGTATTATTTTAGACATTAACTATTATTATTCAAAGAAAAAATTTACCAACTAAACCAAATTGCCAAGAAAGGTACAAAAAGTTTAATAATCTGAGCTTGATATGTGAACATTACTATAATAAAAATATATCTAACTGTATTTGTTTGTTCATATACATGTTCTTATACATACATGCAAATGTTATAATTGAAACTGCATCACTTCATTATGTTAATTTTTCTTTTAAACATCTAAACTTATTTAAGGTTTAGTATGTTTGGGAAAATCACAATATGTCAATATTGTGGTTCATAGATATAGATACATATTTAAACTGAAGTTCATAGTGTCAATTTTGAACATGTCCTTTGAAAGTTATATCACTATCACTCAACAGAGTATTTCAAATATGATATTACATTCATGTATTATATTATTATAGAAGATGAGGGGTTTTAGTAGAAAGGAAATGTTATGGAAAATAAACCAATATTTTAGATAATTAAGACATCATTTTGGTTCTTCTCTTTAATTTAGACTATTGAATTTGCTAAAAATTGCATTTCTTTAAGTAATTCAGTTTCTTGAAGAAGTTAAGCAGACTAAATAATAATTAAGCAAAGATTGTATCAATTCATTTTCAGACTGTTAGAGAGAACAATTGTAGGTGGAGACTCATTGATTCCAGCAGTCAGTTCTGTCGCACCAGCCAGCTCCCAAATAACCACACTGAGATTTACTGTCAATTTCAAACTCTTGGCCAATGACTTAGGCTTTTTACTAACTAGCTTTTACAATTTAAATTAACTCATATTTTTCATCTACACTCTGCCATGTGGCAGTACCTTTTTTCAGCTTGGCACATTTATCTCCTACTTCTTCCGTATCTCTTCACAATCCCTTGACTCCACCCTTTTTCCTGCCCCCAAAATCTTGCCTAGCTATTGGCCAGTCAGTTCCTTATTAACAATAAGAATAACACATCTTCGCAGTGAACAGAACGATTGTTCCACAGCAAATAATACCTTGCAGAATTGAGTAGTAAGTTTCCTAAACACTATAGTCCAAGTAGTATAATAACAGAACTGAGTTAGGGATTCCATTAGTAAGTCCATCTCAGAATCTACATGGTTATCAGAAAGAAATTACATTTTGACATATAAGATATTTTTAGAATTCATTTATTTTGTCTATGGCCTATATTTTTAATGACTTACTTATTTTTATTTTACATATATGGATGTTTTGCTTGCATGCATATCTCTGTAGCATGTGTGAACCTGGTGCCTGGCAGTAAAAGGAACTGAATCCCTAAGAACTACAGTTACTGACAGTTCTCAGCTGCCATGTAAGTACCTAGAATCAAGCCTGGGCCCTCTGCAAGAGCAACAAGTATTCTTAACCACTGAGATATCTCCCCAGTCGACCTGGGGCCTAAATTTAAATGTTGTCTCAATGCTTAGAGATTTAATTGCTTATTAAGAAAAATAAAATGATGAAATAAAACCCAACAATCTTTTTCTTACAATTAACTGAAAAAAATAAGTATAAAATAAATAGTCTTATTTTAGATGTTGATAACAAAATGCATACTTAGAAATAACAGGTGTGGGGCTGGAAGGATGGCTCAGTGGTTAAGAACACTGGCTGCTCTTCCAGAGGTCCTAAGTTCAATTCCCAGAAACCACATGGTGACTCATAACCACCATGAGATCTGGTGATGAGATCTGGTGCCCTCTTCTGGCCTGCAGGCATACATACAGAAGAAGAAACACTAATAAATAAGTTTTTAAAAAAAATCTTTTAAAAAAAGGAAAGAAAGAACAGGTATATTGAACATTTTACATGGCTATTGTGACACTTTAATTTTTTTCTTCCTTGTGGATGTCTATAGCTCCAAAACCCCAAATAAACTTATACTGCTTTTATAACAGGAAAAAATCTCAATAAATTCTGTATACGTGAGCAAGTTTTATTGTATGTATCACCCTTTGTACTAAGATATGCTCTTCTGTATAGAATGGAAATATCAAATCAGATAGAAGGAAGCACTCAGGAAGCAAATGCAGGGGGAGTAACCACAGGCTGAGACCAGTCTGGACTACACTGTGAGAGCTTGTCTCACAACGAAAAAAGGAAAGAAGGAAGGAAGAAGAAAAGAAAGAATGAAGGAAGGGAGGGAGGGATGGAGGGAAGGAGGAAGGATGGAAGGAAAAGAAGGGAAAGGAAAGGACTCTCTCTCTCTTGATGGCTGGATTCGGTTCCTGTTCCCCGCTCGTGCAGAGGACTGTTGATCAGTGAGTCTTCCCCTAAATAAATAAATAACCAGTTATTATACTCAATTCTGAGATAGTGTGGGGTGACTTTATCATGTTCCTCTGCATCTAGGGCTACATATTAACGTGGCAAAATTGGCTAAAATAGCAAAGTTTAGCAATATCTCAGTTTCATCTCCTACCGTCCATTTCTCTACTCTCCTGTTGCAGAAAACTTCAAGAGTTATCTGCTCCTGATATTCTTTTAAACCTCAACACCTAATTTAATCCCAGTCATATTAATATTTTAGGGTCATTAATATTATCTGAATATTAAGATAATAATTTGACTTATTGTAGTGCTCATTAACATTCAAACGATCATTCTTTCTGAAAAGGACTCAGGCTGTATCTCGGTGAATTCTCCAGAGTTCCAGTAGCACTGAAACGGGGTGAGAGAGACCATATGGCTAGAAGTTCAGTAGATGATCTAGGATCCCTGCAGAAGTACACCCGGGAGGAGAGGGGAGAGGAATTGGAAAGACGGAAGGGAGGGGAAACTTTGGTTGGGATGTAAAAACAGAAAAATAAATAACAACCAAAAAAGCATAACTGATGTTTTAGCACAAGCTACAATAACCCTATGGCATAGAATCCATGGTTTAAACAAACGACATTTATTTCTCACAATCTGGAGACCAAGAACTAAAGAAATCAGGGTTCCGGCATGGCTGGGTTCTTTTGAAGGCTCTGTTCCTGGTTTTCAGTGGTCATTTTACATTGTATCTTTAACAAAGCAGACATAGTAAATTCTTTCCTTTTGAGAGCACAGGAACAAACCCATCATAAGGATCCTTTCAGAACCTCATCTAAGTCTACTTGGTACCCAAATGCTATCTTATCCCAAACTATTGGGGATTCTGGGCTGAGAAAATCAACAAGACTGTCAGATGTGACCTTTCTGAAGATAACTGTATGGCTCTCTCTGCGTACAGTATTAGAACCATGCTTTTCACATATAGAATAGCTACATCATTGCTGTTGATTTTAGTTTATGAATCAGAGCTTCTTGATGTTAGGGTCACCATCTTTTATAAGCCTCACTCTGATGTTCTGAAGGCTGCCAAAGCAAAGGAGGTGTGTTTGAGCAACGCTGAAGACATAGCTGAGGCCTGGGCCTGCCTGGGCCTGCCTGGACCACAAGTGTGTCATACCAGGAGGGCATTTGTTCATTGCGTACAGAGGTGAGGAGACAGAAAGGAGAGTATTTTGGATTATGTATTTATCAAAACAACAACAACAACATAGCTCTCCCCTCAAAGAAAATAACAGGTACTTTATTCTGGAGTCAAATATGCTTTAAAGGCATATCCCACATGGTAACAGTTTTGGTAAAATTTTTATACTTACAGAACAAAAAAGTCATAAATGAAAGAAAGCACTTTAAAATTATACTTGTGGGATCATCAAGGAGTCGAGTCACAGCAAAGCAGAGACGTCTCTGCTGTGAGCCTCAGATGCTGTCTGGTCTCTTGCCCTTTGTCTTAGTTGAAGCTAGGCGTCCATTAGTGCATTCCAAAACGTTTCATTAGGTAGTTACAAGGATGTTAGGTGAAGCACAGAGCTAAACAATGAACAGCTAGTAAGAGGGATAAAGCTAGCCCAAGCTAATTTGGATCTAACCCTCAACTCTTAACGCTATACATTCATACAAATTCTAACCAGTCAATCAGTGAGTTTTATTTTCTGGAACTTTAGTTAACACATACCCAATAAGAGTTTGAAGAGATCACAGTGGATTCAAAGCTTGGGGAAAATGATAAATAGATACACAAGCCAGTAAACAAACAAGAAGAGGAAATAAAAAGAGACGTATCAGCTGTGCATTCCCTCCTTTGTCATGGGTAGTTTCTAGTTGTCTTCAACTTAAATCATCAGTTATCTGTTTAGATGCCTTTTAAAATGATAGTGTGTGTATGTGTGCGTGTGTGAGTACGTACCTTTTCTGTGTGGTTTACATCACTCTTGCTCAATTCATTATTCATTATATATATATATATATTCATTATTCTCTCCCTAGAATGTACAAAACACCCTGTGTATTGCACAGTTATGATATAGCCTATGTGAGTTACAACAGAAGCATTAAACCAGCGCAAGTGAAAGAGGAAATTTGTCAAGAGGAAAACTAAAACTGGAAAGAAGTGTCACTGTTCAGGCAAGATTCAGGACAAAATTCAAAGAATGAAAGCATAGATCAGAGCCAGAGCAAGAGAACTACACACACATCACGACAGAAACCAAAGACTGTTGAAGATCAGTAAAGACCAGGATTCAATAAAGAAGGTCCCACGTAGACACAAGAGAAAGTCAAACTATGAAACAGAGAAAGCAGGTTAGACAGCATAAAATATGATCCTATCCTATAGCCCCACAAATATAACCAGGGAACGCTGTTAGACATGCAAATTCTTAGTGTCATGCTTAAGAAGAAATGCTAGGCTAGGGTCCAACAATGTACTTTTAACAAGGAGGTAAACAGGATTGTTGGTATTTGATGGCCTCTGAGCTGAAGGATCAGGCTCTCAAACCAAGTGAAAAAGAAGCTGAAGATAAAAAAGATGACCTGCAGATTGTTTGAGTCAAGGGGTGGGGGGGAGGTAGGGCGAAGGCATATGATGAATCAGCATTGATGAGAACAGGAAGTGGAATCGGGTCTGGCAGTTTCAGGCCAGGGACCTCAGTTCTTATTCTTGGCCAGAAATGTACTTGATTCTCTTCAGGTTGAGTTGATTGTTCCTAATCTTATGTCCTATTATCTTTCTTCTCCTTCTATACAACTCAAGTGAGTGCCATTGCATGGAAAAGACACATGACACATGACCAAAACTGAGGGGTGCCTGGAAAGGTCATGGAACTGATTGACTGACTGCCCCTTCTCATAGCCTCTCCCCAGTTTCTTCCCCAGGTCCTATTAAAACCCTGAGTCTAGCAGCTTGATGGTGCCTATTTTCTGGGACCCAATCCATGAGACACGGAAGCTCTGCATTGTCTTTTCTCTTGAGGTCCCACCTACAATTCTATCTTCTTTCTAAACTCACTTTCATGCTGTCTGTAAAATTCACTCTTCTAGTTTGGAGTAACTCTGGTGGTCATTGGTTCTTTTTGTTTTTTTAGCAGAATAGCTCTGTGAGCTACAACTGCCTGTGGCAAGAAAGCCTCCATTGCTCTCAAAGACAACCACATTTCCTATACGAGCTTAGACTACAATTTGATCTACTGGTGAATAATCATTGTGGCTAAAATCTGAATCTTGCAAACAGAGCTCTAAATGTTGATTCATAAGGGCGCTCGACTTTCTCCTGTCCCCAGTCAGAAAAGATCCAGATGAATTTATAGCATATTACCTAGAAAAGTACGAGAGAATTTGAAGTACTATTTGGGAAATTTTAGGTTTTTCATCTGTTTTCTGTTCTTAATAGTCAAAAGTTAAATATAGGAGAACAATTGCTATATTTTCTCTACAGTCACTGTTGCCTACATAATTAAGTAATTAAAATGTCCTGAAGGAGGGAGCTGAAGAAATGGTTCAGTGGTTGAGAGCACTTACCACTTTTCTAGAAGACCTGGGTTAAGTTTACAGCACCTACACAGTGGATCACAAACATCTATAATTCTGGTTCCAGATACACCAGGTATCTGATACACCAGAAACACATGTAGTATACACACATATAGACAGACAAAATACACACACACAAAAAAAACAAATTTTTAAAAACGGTTCTCAAAAATTATATTTCAGTTGCAAACTTATAATTTCTCTTCTCTTATCCTATAAGTATTATTTTTTAAAAAATAAATATGACCTTTAATTTGCCATAGTCTGTATAGGCTGCTACATAAGCCACTAAGCTATACTAACAAAGAACCCAACACCTTTTCAAGACTACAAAGGTCCCACAGACTTGGTATCTAGTACAAGGTTCTGAGAGGAGTGTCGCTTGCTATGGCTTTATAAGGCCTGAAGGATGACAGGAATCTCTAAACTTTCAGTTCTGGAAACTGCAATCTTCAAATTCCATCACAGTGGAGACTTGGTTTCAACATTTGCATCTGGATGACATAAACTCTGTCTGCAGCATACGTATCCCAATTCACAGTCTATGTAAGTGAATAACTATTAAGATTTTAATAAACTTATTTTCTTCACAAAGGAATCACCTCTGGGCTTTTTAAATAATGAGCTTCTATATCATTCCAATTTTAGGACAACACCCTTGGGCAAAGATCTTGCTCAAAATTCAGGAGGCTATGTGCTACCGTGCTGACTTGACCTCAGTAATTAATTTTTAGCCATGAAATTTGTGGTCCAGTCTCTGAGATGTAGGTATAATATACCAGAAGAACAGCAGACTAGAAAGAATACTGGGTTCTACTTCTGGCTGTATGAATAAAGTGATATTAATTTATTTGAGCCATTTAATCTCTTTGAGTCATCCTCTGTAAATCGAAGAAATTGTTCATTGAGCATCTTTAATGTGATATTATTTAATACTTCACAAATATGAAGAGAAATAAACTTAAATATGTTCTGTAATTACAAAAACAATATGAATGCTGATAATTAAACATAAATTACAATGTAAACAGTTTTAATTATAGAACTCACATAGACATGTTTCATGGAGGTGCACATCACAATACTCACCTGCAAAATTTGCCAGGATCAGATAATCCTAAATACAGATAATCCTAAATCCTGGTATCCTAGAATAGATTTTGAAGAGGCAGGGGAGGAAACTAGCAGAAAAGACTGGTATCCTACTAAAGTATATGGTTTTAATAGTATTGCATAAGTGTTAATTTTAAGTTGTGAAAAACACAGTCAAATAATACAAAATGTTTTCTTTCTTCCATTGTATACTTTTAGCTCCTTTGTCGAAAATCAGGTGTTCA
>LOEQ01002044.1:154392-181262 GCA_001685075.1 Bramus lutescens | reverse complement strand
TAAAAAAAAAAGCAAGAGGCTTGAAGACCAAGCCTCTTCCTAGTCTACCTAGAGAGTTCCAGGCCAGCCATTGCTCCATGGTGAGACCTATCTCCTACAAAATAGAAATACTGAAAAAACTATTTATTACATATAATTACAGCTTGTATTTTCTTATAAACTGATAGTCATATCCAGATTCAAATTGTAATTGTTTCCTTTAACAAGACATTTCGTAGGAAATACTGTGTTCTGCCAGGAGGCGATATTCTGTTATTCTCTGTTATTTTTTTATCTACTATTCATGATTGTTTATATTCATTAAGAGTTAGCAGTTGTCATTCTTTCTCATTTATTAGCTATAATATTTAGAAAGAAAATTTTATCTTTATTGATTACTTAATCTCACTAAAGTATAGACTGCATGTGAAAAGCAGAATAGATACTATACTGAATTTTCTGCTGTTTGCAACCTTCTAAAAGTCATCGTGACCATCACTCAGCTATGACTGATGAACTCTATCTATATCCATGATGAATTTGTATATTTAAATATACTGATGTTATGGCTTTATTTAGTCTACATTCTATATTTATTGGTACTAAATTGGTTCATCTTTCATTAATGATCCTTAAGTTTCTGAATTCTTTCGATATAACCCCCTTGGTCTCTGTGACTTTAAGTCTTGTTGAGGAATAGAGATAAAACAGATCATCAGGAAGCACTAAAGTGTATTCAAGTTTAGAATTATAAGTTATTGCAAAATTTCTAATTCACTGTAGGAATGATGGATTACTTCTTTTACTTTCTGTTTTTGTATTTTCTCTTATGTAAGATTCATTATTTTTAATAACAGGTCACTTATTTGTCCTGTATTATATTTAACTTCTGTGACAGAGTTTCAGAATATCAATTTCAATATCACTCACAAATTATTGAAAATTAGTATTTTTTATCCTTTTCTAAAACCATTTTCTTTTGACTGGTAGCTTTTTAAAAGAAATTCATATTCAATAGCTCCTCCAGTTAATCATGCAAACAACTCAAAAATAGTTTAGATTATTTTGGGTTAGATTCTCAAGTATCACTTTTTAAATTCAATATTACTACTATAGGATATTTATTTAATTCAAAATTAAGCAAAAAATAAAAATATTTTCAAGTTAGCCTAGTTTTTCTTTATTATGTTCTCCCTTAGATCATTCTCTTTTAATCTTATACTCTTCAATATATTTAGTAATAAGCAAATACATGTACACAGGAATATCCTATTCAAGTTTATGTATCTCTCTTTTCCTGTGTCTCTTAAAGTTCCTTGCTTTTTATTGCTTAACAGTATGTCCCTAAGATTACTCCATAGTGATGTTTTTCATTGTTTTTTATAGTTACTATAAAACTATAAAAGCTATAAAACTTTTTTTATAGTTACATTGTGTGAGTATATCACGTTATGCCAATTTTTCCATGTTTATGTACATTTTGTTTCTAGCGTTTTTAATGGTAATACATCTATTTAATAACCTTGGCTGTAGGTGTTTTTGATTTTCCCAAGAACGCCTTTGGGACAGTGTTGCATGATTAATAAAAACCCAGAGACAGATAATGGGGTTCAAGCTGGATATCAGAAAAGCAAAGCAGCCAAGCCACTAAGAGAGCTCTTGTCTCTATGAAATTTTCAGACTGAAAGAGCCATCCTGCCTCCATGAATCCTCAGATGGAGACCCAGCGCTGTCCCTCCTGCCTTGTATTCATTCCTCTCTAGTGCTGGGATTAAAGGTGTACACCACCACCGCCCGGCCTCTGGCTAATTAGTGTGGCTGCTGAGATTAAACGTGTGTGCCACCACTGCCTGGCCTGTATGACTGATTAGTGTGGCAGCTTTGCCCTCTGATCTTCTGGCAAGCTTTATTTATTGAAACACAAATAATATACCACTATAGGACAGATTTCTAAAAATAGGATTGCTCTATTGAAGGGAAAATGCACCACATCTTTCAGATGTTATACTAAAGTCCTTGAGGTTGAGGCACCTCATAGTAACATCATAATGCGAGAGTGATTGAATCCCATCATCCTCTAATAGAATATGCTGTCAGTTTGTTGAATTTCGCCAGTCTAATGAATGAGGAAGGTGTTACTTACTCAGCATTTCATTTTCAAGAGCAACAAAATAAGTATATTCCCGCATGTTCCTTGTAAATTAATGAGCTGTAGCATGATAAAATTTACTCATTACCTTTATCATCTGGGGTATGGAATATTTTGAAGTGCTTTCATACAAATTTTTCTGAATGTTTTCTTTATGTTGATTTATATAACATGCCACTTTAATAAAATTTAAAGCTTCTCACTGTGTAGTTTCTCCATCAGGTTGTTGGAGTTTCTCAGGTGCTTATAATCTGTCTTCTGAATAAAGATGTAACTGTATATCCCTTTCAGTTCTTACAACACTAAGTTCTCACATGTATACGTAGTATTCTCAGTACAGTAAATAGCCTTAGAGGTAGTATGCATCCTAGTTCTATTTTGGACTTAACAGGCATTTTCCTCTCTTTGAAGGCACTGACAGTTCATGATACAAAAAAATGCCAAACATGGGATCTAGGGACCAATTTCTTTCTGTGTGAAGATGATGTTGTTAATAAGAGAAACAGGTAAAGATATTTTGATACATGGTCATGAGATTATTTTTTTAAAGACTTACATATGGAATGTTTTCTGTATCGAGAATGCCAGCTTAGTCATAGCTGTTTACTTTATCAAGATGAATTCACCCTGCCTTAGATAAATACATACTGGAGTATATTTCCTTTGTCATGGTTTTGAAATGAATTTGACATCATTAAAGGAAGTTTTTTTTTAAATTACTTAGCAAAGTAATGGGGTTTATTATGACGTTTTATACACATCTACCTTTATAGTTTGCTTTTATCCCCTTGCCCCACACACTGACATTCTCAGCCCTCTTCACTGTCTCTTCGTTGATTTAGATTGTCTTTCCTCTTGCTTTCATGACATATATTCCATTTTCTTTTTCTGGTGCCTGCCTTGTCCTTGCTTATATACTCTTTATTCCCTCTTTCTACTCCTGTGTCTAAAGAAATCTGTAGTATTTCTATCACTGAGACCTTAAGCTTGGATACCAAAAGTAAAAGGGCATATGTAAAGATTGTTAGGCTTGCTGCAGCATGTGATAATGTGTCTTAAGATTGTGTAGCTATCTGTAAAAATGAATAAATTGTGTTTGTCTATAACTTACTTAGTTTTTGTTAATACTGGGTCCCTCTCATGTTCTTCAAGTATCTAATGAAACTGTGTATAATAAATTAGAGAGGTTGGTAAATGTGTTTATTTTCTAGGGCTGAAGCTGTACTTCATCATATTGCAGAACTAAATCCATATGTTCATGTCTCATCATCCTCTGCCCCTTTTGATGAAACCACAAACCTCTCCTTCTTAGAAAAATACCAGGTTAGTATTTTATATTATGTTATTAATAGAGTCCAAGGAAGTAATATAACTAGTTTAGCCTAATATATTGAGAAGCAGAATGGAAAAAAGTCAAATTAAAATTATACCTATTAAATGTTCCTCTTGAGAAAAAAATTCTAATAACTCCTGAATGTAAGCTGGGTATTTGGCAGTAATATGTAGTTGAAATTCATTGTTTTTTTTTAACAATATGTATTTATTGCTCCTACTCTATCTTTTTGAAGTTAAAATTTAGTTGATAAACAGTGCTTAATAAACACTACAGAGTTGAAAATAAGTATGAATAAATTATACTATAGAAGACAGAAATAAGGAAAAGTTTAAGGAATTAAAAGAAAATTCAGCTTAGGTGGAAAGGTTTACTTTATGACATTAGATTTCTAGAAATAGTACAAGTCAGTGTCAGGCTGGAGAGGTGATTCTTGAGTGAAGTGCTAGCTATCCAAACAAAAGGACTGAGTTCAAATCCTCAACACCCATACTGATCCCCATTGCTTGCTGGCCACGAGCCTAGGTAATTGATGAGCTCCAGGGTCAATGAGAGACTGTCTCAGAAAAGCACAGTAGAAAGTGATAGAGGAAGATACTAGATGTCACCTCTGTCTCATCCAGACTGCATGGAAGAAAAAACGTTAATGTCAAAAAGTTTCAGCTGAGAATTCTCCCTTAAATTAAAAATATGGTGGAGCCTGTACTAGATTTTATATAATTTGCACCCTAATATATGACCCTGTAATGTTTCATAAATACCAGCAGAAAACATGAGGGTGTAACCCATAAACATGATCCATCAGAAAGATAAATTTTGATATGCATAGCAACCCAAGAAATAAGAAAAAGAGTAATTCAACTAGATTTACTCTACTCTGGAAGCCTATCCTTCTCAAAGGTCATTTCAAGATTTAAAAAAAAAAAAAAACAACTAACATAAACTGAAGGACTTTATTATTGCCAGTCCAGGCTTCCAAAAGATACTCAAGATCCAGATCCAAAAGCAAAGAACCATAGCTAGTCTTGTGAATACATAAAGTATGAATCCCTTTTGTAAAGATGACACAGAAAAGAATGAAAAGAGCCAAGCTACGAAGATGAACAAGTCACATTTTCAAGTACCCTCATTCAACAGCCAGTAAACTGTTCAGCAAAACCTTACATGACTAAGAGGAAATGGAATGGCATTTATTTTTATGCCATGAAGAAAGGCAGACTTAAATGAGTGCTATTCAAAACAATGAGAAAAACACAAATCCTTACATTGTATTAATTTTAAGTGTAGTTGGGACTTTATTCCCCAGTTAGATGACACAAAACAAATCAAAAACGAGTCAACAGTATACAGTCTGTGAGAGACTCACTTTAGTGGTAAACACAGACTAAAAGCAGAAAGTTGGGGAAAAGGTATTCCTAGCCTGGGACAATAGCGTGAGTAAGAGTGCTTTCTCTGCAAGCATGAGGGACTGAATTCATATCCCTAGCACTCAGAAAAGCAGGGCATGGCTTTGCCAGCATTGGGATGGGAGTAAGGTGGGGGTGCTGACAACTGTCCTAGCTGTCCGAGCCATCGTATCGTAGCTGAACTAGTGAGCTCTGGCACAGTCAGGGCAATACAGCAGTCCTCTTACTATAGAGAAAGACACTTGAAGATTCTCCTCTGGCTTTCAGATATGTGCGTACAGGGTTACACATACACACACGCACACACGCGTGCACTTAGATGTAAACCAAAAGTGAGCAGGAGTAGGTATTCTTAAACAGAGTAACTGTAAGATGGAAATAGCCATTTAATTAAGGGATCAGTTCAGTAATATCTAACAAGTAGGATCCAGTACAGTGTTAGAGGAAGACTTGAACACTGCAGTTTCATCAGTGGACAGATCATCACACACAGCAAGATGGTTGTGGTGACACTTACCTCCAGTCCTGTTATTTGAGAGGCAAACAAAGGATTGCCATAAGCTTAAAGAAATGCTGGGTAAGGAGTGAGTGAGTACAAGGCCTGCCAGTTCTACATAGTAACGATACCCTTTCTCAGTCCCCCCACAGAAAACAGTTCTGAAGTGCTATAGATAATGTACTGAGCAGCAGACATTTACAGAACATTTCATCCAACAGAATATACATCCTCAGCACATGAAACAGTCCTTAAAATATATTATGTATTAGGACATAAAAACAAATCTCAAGACATTCACAAAATTCTAGTAGTGGAGATTAGGCATGTAGCTTTATTGCTACATTGTTTACTAATATGGGCGAAACTGAATTTCAGTCCCAGCATCAGATAAAATTACATATAAGACGTATCTGTGGTCCTGTCACTCTGAAGATGGAAGCAGGAGAATCAGAAGCTCATGATTTTTAGCTACACACCAAATTCAAGGCTCCCCTGAACTACACGAGGCCTTGTTTCAAAGGAAAAAGAAATACTGTGTGTCCTTTGACCACTATGTTAGAAAGAAAGAAAGAAAGAAAGAAAGAAAGAAAGAAAGAAAGAAAGAAAGNAGAAAGAAAGAAAGAAAGAAAGAAAGAAAGAAAGAAAGAAAGAAAGGAAAAATAGCAAAATGAACTTCAAAAATCTCACCTACTGCAATTAGAAAGTCATTATTTAAAAACTGATAACTTGTCAGCAAGAATCTACATAAAAAAAGAATTTTCATATATTGGCAGAAGTACAAGGACGTACAAGTTATATAATTTTGGGATGAATGGTCCTTAAATTAAAAACTTTGTGTTCTAAAATTGTCTCAGTGGTTAAGTGCACTTTTGCACAGAACCTGAGTGTTAAGTCCCAGCACCTTCATAACAGTTCACAACCTTCTTTAACCCAGAGAATCATAGGCCTCCGCTGCCACCAGGCTTGCAAGTTGTACACAGACATGCATGCAAAAATGAAAACAACCACACACATAGTTTTTAAGTAAAAAAAATTTAATAGTTTATATGATATAGTTATGGCTGGAAAGATGACTCAGCAGTTAAAAGCACTGCCTACTCTTCCAAAGGTCCTGAGTTCAATTTCCAGCAGCTACATGATGGCTCACAACCATCTGTAATGAGATCTGGTGCTCTCTTGAGGAAGAGACCTGGTCAGTTCTCATTAATTTAGACCATGAAACCCAATATGGACTAGTTCAATAGAACAGCCATATATGGGCTGCCCATGCATGTGTCAGCATTGCCAGGGCATAAATTTCATTCATCCATTCATTCATGATTTAGTTACCCCATTTCTAGATCTATAACCAGGCTAAATGAAATCATCTTAGTAAGAGCTTCAAGCCCATGCTTATTGCAGCACTGTTCAGCTGGAATATATGGAATGAAACACATGCCCTTCCTTCAGTGTGTGTATACATAGATAAAATGTGGTTTGTGAATATGTATGTGTGTCTGTCCTCACACACACACACACACACACACACACACACATGTAGGTGTGGGGAAAGGTTTAAAAGGCAGGATTTCATCAGTATATACATAGTACATGCCTCATATATTGCTATATAACTCAGGCTACTAATATGTGCAATTTACATGCTAATCTAAATTAATGTAAAAAGTTTTAGGGTGTGAGCATTATATTACTTTTTACTACCACCAGCACTGCCCTACTCCTCCCCACTGTTACAATGCAGGGGACTCAGTAGAACCTGCTTGAGTACTTGGTAGTGGGTAGCTTTAAAGGGCAACACTGAGCTTGGGAACCTGCTGTTTGCAGTAAGTAGTAAGCCTTTTATACTTGAGGAGATGCTACCTCTTGCCTGAAGTTTTTAATCCGGACAATTCTGAGAAAATAGAATGGCTCCAAGTGAAGAGTGATCAGGAACTTACATTCATGGCATGCTTAGTAGAGTACAAAATGAGAGATCTTGGAGTAATGTCTCACTGTAAGAAGCACACCATATTTTAAATCCACACCTGAAAATGTAGTAAACTACTATTCAATTTTTGTGTATAAGCACTGAGAGGATAGAACTTAGAATCTATCAATCTATCTCTCATGTTTTACAGTTTATCTTTTGATGTTTGATAAGCAGGTGACTTTCAAGAAAGTATTTGACCTCAATAAGTATAAATTAATTATATTAAAATCTTGTTTTCACACCTACTTGTATCACAGTATAATAAAAAATTAACTATTGAGAAGTATTTGATGTCCTAAATAATATTGTATATATTAAATTATTAATACAATAATATAATAATACTAATATTAATGTGAAGCAAAACTATTTTGTGAAACTGTTGAATGCAGAAATTAGAGATTTATGACCAAGATCTTTTAAAATTACAATTGTCTCTCTTCCAACTTGTTTGAAAATAATGTTTTGGTGGCTGTATTAGTGATTGTAGGACAGTGACAAAAATCTCCAACCTTTTTTGGGAGACTACAAACACAATATATGGTATTAAGGTTTGTTTCCAATTGTGAGTCCTTTGTAGTAAAGGAATTTATTTAATGTGAGTATATATTCTCTTTACTTTTATTTTACATTTTGGACTTCTATAATTATTAATCCTAGTACAGAATACAACATAGAATAGTAACTATCTTGTGAGGATACCTATAATTCTTTGGCAATTTGAATTGACATGCTTCTAATTCTGAAGTTGTATTTTATAAAAGTAATTGTGTACTTTCTGATCTTTATTCTCAACAGTGCATAGTATTGACTGAAATGAAACTGACATTACAAAAGAAGATCAATGACTTTTGCCATTCTCACTGCCCTCCCATTAAGGTAACATAATTTAATAATGAGATGCATTTAACTAAAGGAAGAATATTTTTAATATTAAAACTTGGAGCTTTTCACTGTTATATAAATAGTCTATATGTGTACAGTCATAAGTAAGATTTTTCAAAAATAAACTTTATACCTTAAAAGCTTGTAAGTAGCTAAACCTGTTGGTGCAATACTTTAGTTCCAGCACTAAGGAGGCAGAAGCAAGCAGGTAGATAACTTTGATTGCCAAGGTGAGCCTGGTCTACATATCAAGTTCCAAGCTAGGTAGTAAGACCCTGTCTACAAAAATACAACAAAGAAAAAACTTAGAAACATGCACGCACACACACACCAAATTAACAACGTCCAGGTATATAAATCTCAGTAAATTCTACACAGATTAGCTACTCTACAGCTGGAGACCTCCATGCTGGCTTTTACACTTTGACTATAGAATGTGTTATGTTATCTACCACCAAGAACAAATATCCATAATGGTTAGAACTGGAACAATTAGCTTTATCTCTTTCATAACTTTGTCCAATGACTTCTTTCAGTCCTCCCTCATCCTCCAATATTTATACTTTCATGTTCTCTTTTCTATGTGTTACTTTGGCCCACTGGCACATTTATTTACATATTAGCATATATTATTGGCTACATAATATATGTGATTTTTCTTCTGAAAATATGTGACCTTTTCTTAATATTAAACATTTTAAGTCCTTCCATTGTCATACAAATTTTGTGATTACATTTTTTTAGAGCTAATAACTTTGTAACAGCTGTAGTAAGAGCTTTAAGCACAAAGAAATAATTTCTTTAAAGATTTTTGAGATGGAGACAGTGCTATAATAAAAATTACTTTTCATGAAGCAGTTGTAATTGTGTTAAAGAACCTCATATATACCCTTAATGGTTTGGTTTGCACTTTGACCTCTGTACCTTAAAACTTAATTTCTTATTTCCACTAACTAATGCTTTTGGCTAAGTGTATGCTCATTTCTGTTTCTGTAAAATAATGAGATTTCATTATAGACCATTAAACCAAGATAACTGATTCCTATGTATTGGAACTTGAAATTTATGACCAACCAGATTTTTTTGTTTCTGAAACAATCTGGAGTAAGCAATAGGGATACAATGATGGTACTTTTCTTTAGTAACCACTCACCAAATACCACATTTCTTGATTCCCAAGCTGATATATAGATGACTCATTCTATACATGGTTATTTTTACATTTCAGAGAATGTGCTTCATTATAAATGATGTTATTATGAAATGTCATAAGATAATTGAGGTAGTTTTCTTTCCTATTAACATAAGCAAATTTATTTTTCTCTTTTCAGTTTATTAGTGCAGATGTACATGGAATTTGGTCCAGGTTGTTCTGTGATTTTGGTGAGGAATTTGAAGTTTCAGATACAACAGGAGAAGAACCAAAGGAAATTTTCATTTCAAACATAACTCAAGTATGATTATAGTAATTGGTTTTAATAAAATTGTTACGTATAGACTGCTAACTTTTATTATTTATAGACCATTTTTTTTTAAACTTGCAAATAGTAATAAAATATACAAACTTTTTAGGCTAATCCAGGCATTGTCACGTGCCTTGAAAATCATCCTCACAAGCTTGAGACGGGACAGTTCTTAACATTTCGAGAAATTAATGGAATGACAGGTTTAAATGGATCTGTACAACAGATAACTGGTAAGTAATGTGTGTGATTAATTCCCTTTTAGTTATTCAGCATTTTTATAATCATACTTTACTCAGTATTTGGAGCACATCGCCTTGGACAGGAGTCATATATTTTAGCCTGAAATCATTTTACGAGGGAAGATATGCTAAACAGAGGTATTATTACAACGAAGAAAGTAAAGAAATACACTATGAGACTATACAAGTTGAAATTTTAAATACTAACATTTAAGAAGACAGTTATGAAAAATGTTAGGTGAGCAAAGATTTCTACTTGAGCCACCTGCTTTAGGAGTGTATAAAGTCGTGTAGGATTTGGTCAGTGGAAACGATTGTCAAAAGTGTGCTGTGTTCCGTGGCTTGAATAAAAGTGGTTTTATAAGCCAGCAAGTTTGGAATCTTTTTTCTTTTCCTTGTCTTTTTCCTTTTGGAGGATTTAGAGATTATTGCTCAAAGGAGAGAGAAGATACTATGAGCAGAACTTAGAGAATATTCATGTTTAAATGGAAAGATAGCCACACATTTTCTCGAGCCCACTTGAGATAATTAATTCATATCGGTATTAAGCTACATGATTTGTGTTTTACCTATAGTTTTATTTAGGACATAAGGGCAGTGCTAGGCAACATACAACTTAACCTTGTGTCATGTTTATATGTTTGAGGAAGATGACTCAGTTTTCTCTTTAGGGAATTTGGTAAATACGTTCATGACATAATGGCCTTTTAGTAAGGGTCCTCCTTCTCCACATCCTCACCAGCATTTATCATCATTTCTTTTGCTTTTAGTTTGTTTTGTGACTCTGTTTTAATTCATAATTCCCTGATGACTAAAAATGTTGAACACGTTTAAAAACGTATATTGCCGTATTTTTTATTTTTTTTCTTAAAAACTGTTTAGCTCATTGACCCATTTATTGAGTAACAGTTTTTTGTTTTGTGTGGTTGAAATTATATTTTCTGAGTATTAGCCAGTTGTGAAATAAGCTGTCAGATAACCTTTCTTTCCTCTATGGGCTCTCTGCTCACCCTGCTGATAACAAACTTCTCAATTTGATGTTTGAGTACATCTGTCTTAAATGCAGGTTCAGAACATGATGAATTTGTATCTGTTTAGGGAAGCTTGATAATTTAGGTTTATATTTGCTTACATTGGTGATCATGTAGTGTTGCATTGTGATGATAAATAAGATCAGATTCTTGGAGCTGCGGATATAGGAAAAAGTTCCCTGATAGCAAAGAATGAAGTTTTTATTTATTTATTTTATTTTGCAGGGTTTTTGTTTGTTTCTGTTTTTAAGACAGGATTTCTTTGTGTATCCCTGACTGTCCTCTAATGCACAAAGATCTGCCTCTCTGAGTTTTGGGATTAAAGACATGAGTCGCTACTGCCAGGCAAAGTTTTTCACTTTAAAACCCACTTTGTTTTTAACGAAAAAATTACTTTTGAGTGAAAGTTGTTAATTGAGCTGTTGTTAAAAAGCTCAAATTTTAACATTTGTTACTTGGTACTTACTACCTTAAGATAGTTTTGTTATATGCAAAAAATGTTAATTTGCTAAAAGTAATAATACATGTTTATTGTAGAACAGTATATGTGTATATACTATATATAAATATATGTGTAAATATGTATGTTCATGCATTAAAAATAGTGCTGGGTGAACAACACCTTGGATTTCCTCCCTTCTCAAAAAAATTAAAAAAGCAAATAAGCTTGTCTGCTTACTTTTTCTATTTAATGTATTACTGTTGGCTACTTGGTCATATATTTATAAGTATGATAAACTTATGTGGTAAGTATAGAGGAACTTACTGTTTAAGTTAATTTTTGATTACTGAATGGTCCAATTACAAAGTAGATTGAGAGTGTAAAGTTCTCACACATCCTTGGCTATTCCTCCTCTCAGTAGTTCTCCATCCGTCACGGGTTTATTCTGTATCAGTATGAAGTTTGCTTACACTTTCTTGCACAGAAAGTACCTGTGTGTTGTAGCTTTTTGCATTTTCATATTATCAATGAGTTTAAATATCTTTTTCTTGCACAGAAAGTACCTATGTATTGTAGCTTTTTGCATTTTCATATTTTAAATGAGTTTAAATATCTTGAGCTTTGGTTGGCACTGTTTTCTTTCTCTTTAATGTGAATCGTATGTTGTGCTAGTTTCCTACTGAGCCACTGACCCGTCTTAACAGTTCCCAGGACTCTTAAAAAAGGAAACTGCAGCCAGAGAGTGGTGGCAAACGCCTTTAATCCCAGCACTTGGGAGGCTGAGGCAGGCGGATCTTTGTGAGTTCGAGGCCAGCCTGGTCTACAAGAGCTACTTTCAGGACAGGCTCCAAAAGCTACAGAGAAACCCTGTCTCGNAAAAAAAAAAAAAAAAGGGAAACTGCATGAAAGTAAAGCTGCTCAGCAGAGTCAAAAGATAAATGCCAAAGTAGGAGTACTACTTGGCATTAAAGTTTATCTTAGTGCTTATAATAAACACTACTAATAAATGTCTCTTGACTCTGCTGTGGAAGCTCTGTTTTCATGCAGTCTGTTTTTTTTTTTNAAAAAAAAAAAAAAAAGGGAAACTGCATGAAAGTAAAGCTGCTCAGCAGAGTCAAAAGATAAATGCCAAAGTAGGAGTACTACTTGGCATTAAAGTTTATCTTAGTGCTTATAATAAACACTACTAATAAATGTCTCTTGACTCTGCTGTGGAAGCTCTGTTTTCATGCAGTCTGTTTTTTTTTTTATCACAGACCTTTTTCAGGCTTTCCTCATTTTGAGTGTTTAAAAAGAGCCTCCTGGTTTTAAAAGTAATTTTTCTCCAGTGTTTTTTATATACATTTAAAAGTAGGGCATCTTTTTAATATTTAAAATTCTTATCCACATTGGATATTTTCTCTAGTGGTCTGCTTTCTTAAAGATATGTTAAATAATCCTGTTTCCCTCCACTGGTTTAAGGTTCTATCTTTATTTACCACTTTATTGTTTTTCTGTGTACTTGGATGTATTTCTCAGGTCCTCAGTTTGTTCCTTTTATATGTTCATGTACTAGTTAAATTTTTATTTGCATGATCTAGAGATTTAATATATTTTAATATTTTATATTAAGAACCTCGTACTTCTTTCCTCTCTGGTTTTCCTCAAATATTTTCAAGTCCCAGAGCCCATATTGGAAGAAGTACTTGGTCTGGCCCCTAACAGATTGCCAACCCTGTAAAAAAGAAAAAAGATCTGTTTTAGAATCTTACTTTTATAAATAGAGAATAATCTCTGTGATAAAACATCTTAAAATTTAAATACCTATGTATAATGTTTATTTTCCCCCAGTGGTGTCACCGTTTTCCTTCAGCATTGGTGATACTACAGAACTGGATCCATATTTACATGGAGGCATAGCTGTGCAAGTGAAGACTCCTAAAACATTTTGCTTTGTAAGTATTTTTTTTTATTTTAGAAAAAGAACAACACAAAAATAAAATGCTTACTTAATTCAAATTAGCTTAAAAAATAAACTGTTCTTTTTTTAAAATTTATAACCAACTTGAAAATATAAACAACTTAGGACACACTGATATTATAAAAATAACATATTGAAAAAAAGGCAGGGCTGTGACTCACAAACTTCCTTAGTATGTGTATTCCTCTATACTGCAGAATTAGGCAGATATTCATAAGCCTATACAATTTTATAACTAGAATAACTTCTGTATATGATTGTGGTGTGTGATTTTATCTGAAAGGAGCTATACCTTCCTAAATAATGAAAGCGTTTAATCATAGAAGTTATTTACTGCCTAAGTAAAAGATAATGTATTTTCAAATTGTTATTCTTTATTACTCAATTGTTAATTCGTGCCATAGTTTTAATCTGTATTATGTTTGAAATGTAGCATAATCCCCTCGATGATTTGTAGTGAAAGAAAATCATTAGCTGCTAACTTGAATAAAGACGCTTGTCTCTTAGAATGACAGAGCATCGTGCATGCCGCCTCTCAGTGACATGTAGCATGTCTTAATTGCCAGGCTGTTGATGGTGGTGATGTTAAAGACTTTAGGGAGCCTTTTCACATTCTGAAGGTTTTGACTTCTTTGATTTTGTTTTCCTTCAAGACTTTGCACAAATCAAAGTTAAGCCAATTAAAATAGGGGCATCTAGTCAGATTTGCTTCTGTATAATTTCTGTTGCTCTATTTCTAATTAAATAATTTTGTGCATCAAATTGTTACTTTCAGTTTTTTCCCTTTCTTTGCCTGTGTATTCTTACCTTACACCCATAAGAATTGCAACTCAGAATATCTACCCAAGACTTACCAGGCATAACTAGTCTTAGTTACTTAATGATATCAGAATACATGATAGCTTTTACATTAGAACAAAGCCTTAAACCAGACTGGTGATGCATTGCAATGAACATTTCCCAGTAAAACTGATGGGACAAAGAGGTATAATATAGGGCACACTGAAACCTCCAGGGCCACCAGGACAGAAGAAGAAGTGTTTAAGAGGCAGGAAAGAGGGAGAAGCAATGAGATATTTCTGTTATTTTGTTTTGCTTGGACTTTTGTTTGCTTGTTTACTGTGTTTTGTTTTCTTTAGCATGGGTGGCTGGCAGGGACAAGGGGAGGATATGGGGGGACCATAGGGGAACCTGGAGGTAAACAGAATTGGGGTGCATGATGTGAAAATCGCAAAGACTCAATAGAAAAGTTTTTTTTTTTTTTAAATTGGGATTGTAAAGATTTTCACTAATTCTTCTGAAGTCACTATGTAGAACAGCCAGGTTTTGCTGCAGTAATAAGATGTTAGTGAACAATGTGTCAGTCCAGCCTCACTCATTTTCAGCCTTGGAGAAAGTTGCTTTGCTGTGAGTATGCTGACATATTTTGTGAAATAAATCATACTGTTCTTTTCTCTTAGGAATCCCTGGAGAGGCAGATCAAACATCCCAAGTGCCTTATTGCAGATTTTAGCAAACCTGAGGTAAATATTTACTTTGCAAGTAGTAGAGTTGTAGATGGGATTTTAAATTTCTATCATTAAATTATGTTCGAATAAAATGAAGTTGTACTTCAGTAACTTGACAGCTTTGATAATTAAAAATCAGTTTAGTAATGGGTAGGACGTTAATACAAGATTTTCTTAACCAGGCTGTTTTTTAGACATTTTGTTCATGTTGTGTGCAAGGGTGGTTGGGAGGTGGGCAGTCAGGAGGTAGCACAGCACCTGATTAGAGACTGAACATCAGGTCATCAGGCCTGGTGGTAGGCCATTTCACTGGTCGCAGGGTTTTATGTGGTACAAGAAGAAACAACCTTAAACACATGTTACATTCCACTTTATATCACTCGATCTGATTTTTTAAAAGTAAATAAGAAATGAACAGTTTCCAAATTTATAAACCCTTAATATAAAAAGATTAGGTGTTCTTGTATAAATGCTTTTTGGAATGGTTTTAGTTTTGGTTTTTTTAGACAGGGTCTCTACATAGCCATGGCTACCCTGAAACTCACTGTGCTGACTAGGTTAAAGACATCAGCTTTCTTCCTGCGTCCTGAGTGCGGGGATTGAAGGTTTCTGGCTGTACAAACGTTTTCTTTTGTTGTTCAGCTAATGCTGCATGTGAACACCTAGTAAACACGAGTCATTTGGAAATGTCTTAAAGTACTTCACACTCTTGAAGTCAAGTTATTTGACTTTTCTAATGGCATTCATCATATACTTTTTATTGTGAGGGTGAAAGTAAATAATACTTGGAAAAAATTGCCCTAGTCCATAGCACTTAACAAATGCTAGACAAATTTTCCTGTTTCAAATAGGCACCTTTACAGATTCATGCCGCTATGCTTGCCTTGGACCAGTTTCAGGAAAACTACAATCGTAAGCCAAATATCAGGTAATGCTTTTTGTTTGAGGTAACTGTTCTCTCTTTTATGAAAACTATATCTCAGAAAGTATATTTTAATAAATATAATTAATCCTCTTATAATTACATTGCTAGTCAATATGCCAAACTGTGTAAACGTACCATTGAGGTTCACTTATTGGTAGGAGTGGAAAAATCAGTGTGTAAGAATGTTATCATACTGCATGGGAGCTTTTCATATTTGAAGACTTTAAAATCTGTAACTTTTAAACCAAAACCTGCTGATGTTGAACTGTTAATCTGTGGTAATATTTTCTAATCTAAGTCAGAAATTACAAAAGGTTTCTTGCCTTATAGGTTTAAATCTAAATCTCATGTGCTGTCTTAGAGGACCATGTTTTGAGTAATAGAGTCTTAAGAGAGTAACTTTGAAGTTAGCTTAAAACACGTTGTATTTTATACTAGTAGATTTTCCCTTTCTTATTTATATGTGTGTATCTTATGATTTAGTTTTGAATATGACCTTGGTGGCAATTCAAAAGATTGAAATTGAGGTATTTTGTTTTATAATTGTAGATGTCGGCAAGATTCAGATGAACTGTTGAAACTAACAATATCTATAAGTGAGATACTGGACGAGAGGGTAAATACTTACAAAATTGTGGTTGACTGAGTTTTGTTTATAGCATAAATGTTCTGTGTATAAATATCTCCCTACATTCAGACGTCACTGTTCTGCCTACTGATTCTCTAGAATTAAACTAGTTCTTTGCTTCATTTATTTTACTTTGTGTATCTATAAAATTTGATTAACTTGCAAGGTATTGTAGACATTACATAACTTGGTTTCATAAAGTTTTTAGAATACTGTGTGGCATTTAACTCTTATTTGCTGCTTTCAATTTTATAATAGTGTTGGTTTTGTTCTGTGAATACAAATAAAAATTTGTTCTAAAAATTTCTTCTACAAATACATACAGATTTTTATATAGACAAATATTTTCATTTCTCTTGTTAAGATACCTAGAAAGATTGTAAAGTCATGTAATACATGTAAAAGAAGATGATTAAAATGAGAAATTGCCCCTTTTTTGAGACTTTGTAGCCCTCTCTGGTCTAAAACTCAGTATGTATGTAGACCAGCCTCAAATTCAGAAAGATTCCCCTCTCCTTACCTCCTGGTTGCTGAAAATAAAAGGGTACATCTTATGTCCACCCCAATGTGTTTTCAAAATAGTTACACAATTTTCCTTTCTCACAAGATCTGGCTCAGTTTCAGTTGCAGCAACCTCTTCAGAACTGTGTATTTCCCTTCTGATATAACAGTGTTACTATTTGAAAATTATTGCCTAGATTTGACCTGCATTTCACTAAAATAACAGTGAATTTATGCATATTTTTATATGACTTGTACATTTTTAATTATTTTTAACAATTAGAGTTTCTATAATTTTTAGCTTTTGAGTCTTTTTTCAAGCACATTCTATAAATATTCTCTTTTACTTATTTATCCTTTTTTTTTCTGATAGTTTGTGTCCATTTATTTCGAGAAACTTTAGAATTTTCTAATTGCAACTTCAGTCCCAGGACTTTATCATGCAAGGCAGGCACCTCCCACTGAACTACACCCCCAACCGTGAATGTTAACCAAGGCCACAAAGTTCTTCTGTGCTCTTCTAAAAGTTTTATAATTTGGCAGGTTATAGTTTCCTTAAAAATCTTGTGGAACTCATCAGTGTAACAGATCCTGGGCTTTGTTTTGGTGGGACACTCATTTACTTCTGCTTCACTCTGTCTGCTCATTGTATATCTACTTAGTTGCTTTTGTGTCCTCTTGATTCTATTTTGATAAGTCATAAATACCTAGAAATATATTCATTTGTTTCTAGATTTCCTAAATTATCAGTATATTTTTATAGGTATTTCCTATTCCCCTGCATTTCAGTTTTATCTGTGTAACACACTGTTTTCTTCTCTAGTTTTAGTGATTTGAGTTTCCTCCCCTCTCCTTCCTTTTGGTCATTTTGGCAGTATATCAACCTTTTATCCTTCCACAGAATCAACTCTTAATGTCATTATTTTGATTTCTACTGTGTTAATTTCTGGTCTGTATTACTTATGTGTGTAGATGGAAGTTTCTGTCCCGGTCCTGTAGTCATTCAGTCCCAAACAAACACACAGAGACTTTTATTAATTATAAACTGTATGGCCTATTGCACAGGCTTATTACTAACTAGTTCTTACAACATAAATTAACCCATTATTTCTATGTTTAGCCACATGGCTTGATACCTTTTCTCATCTTGCTTCCTTTGCATCTGGCTAGTGACCACATCTCTGCCTTTCCTCATCTCAGAATTCTCCTAGTCTGGTCGCCCCACCTATACATATATATTCCTGCCTGGATACTGGCCAATCAGCGTTTTATTCAGCCAGTATGAGTGACAAATCTTCACAGTGTACAAGAGCATTATCCCACAACATCTGTGTTATAACTCTGATCTGTGTTACTTCTATTACCACTTCATTTTCTTTGATTTCAGTTACTGGGTTGTCTTGCTGTTCATATTTCTATGTTTATACATTTCACTTTTACATCTGTTGGGAGATATGTCTTTTTTTGGCTTTGTATGATGGTATCTGGGAATTCTCTTGAACTCTTAATCGTCACTGCTGCTCAAGGAGAGCTGACCAGTAACAATTCAAGAGCGAATCAGACGCATAAAGTTTTTAAACAAGTCAATTAGAATATAAATTACACACCTAATAGAAGACAGGAATTACTTTAGGGAATTGGGGTGAGTTAAGATGTAAAAGTATTAAAAATTAAGAAATAAGATGATAGAGAAAGAAAAAGAAAGCAAGATATGATAGGAAAATAGTAGGTCTTGGTGTAGTAGATAATGAATAAAAACAAAACAGCAAAAAGGATGATTGGTGTTACTTCCTTGCTGAAGAGTTAGTAGGTGGAGTTGCTTCTTTTTTATTCCCTCAGGCTTATTATGATTTTGCAGTGTGCTTGATGTGGGGGGACAAGAGAGTACTAAGTTGTTTTCTCTCAGAACTCCAGGGAGATTAGACTGAGACAAGCTGTCTTCAGCTCAGTCCTGACCTGGCCTCACAAAGTCTGTGCTTCTCTGACTGCTGCTTCCTGAATTCTTGTCTCTGTGTGCTCATACTGAGCAGTACAGCAAGGCTGGAGCCACAGTGCTCACACTGTTTCTGTCAGCTGAAGTTAGGACTTTGTGGTTAGATGCTGTTTGACATCAGAGGTGCTCTCTCCTGCTACAGGCACAGCCGTGAGAAATGCCCGAACAGTGGCTGTGTTTCTACAGTGGCTCTGGGGCTCTGAGATTGGGTAGAAAGCAGTCAAGCAGAAGCCTTCAGTGCTGGTGAAATGCTTGCAGAGGAATCCTTCATGCCCAGCTTCCCAGCTGTGCCATCTGCTTCCTTCTGCTGTGCAGGTGGACCTCCCATCACACAGACCTGGATTGTACTGATTCTCAGGGTGCTCACCTAGCCAGTGTAGATGGGGAGACCTTTGGGCTTAGAAATGTATTAACAACAAGAAGTCCAACTTGATTTAAAAAAAAAAAAAAAGAAGACCTCTCTGAGGACGATTCTCAACCATTGTACCAGGGTATGGGTTCAGAACCACCGGAGTCCCTTCCGCACAGGTCCCAACTTGGTACCCTCCTAAGAGGATTTCCCCTTCCCTATTGTTCTGCAGTGTTCAAAATGAGAATTCAGTCTTTCCTCACAAATCTGAAGTTTTAGTTTCTAGATGTATACCTGATGTTGCATATGTGTGTAAAGGTTATACACACACACCAAAAAGAGAAGCTAGAAAACTTTTTTGTTGTCATATTTATTGTTCTTGTTGTTGTTTGTTGTTCTTTACTTATTCTTACTTTTTTGGGCTACAGTTTTTTCTTTAATTTTATAAGCTTAAAATTCCAGTTATTTTTTTTATGTAGCTAGCTTTGTAGTACTGTTCTTTTAGCAAAAACTATAAATTGTAGATAATCATTTCACTCTAAATGGTAGAATAGACTACAGTCAGAAAAGCAAATAGAGTGAATAGAGGCTAGCAAATAAAAAAGCTTAAGGCAACATGAAAATTGGTATTTTTATCATGAGATTAAGATATTTTTATTTAGGAAGGAAATCACGTTGTTTGGGGGTATTTGTTTAAGTTATGTTCCAGTAATATTAGTAATTAGTCATTGAAGTCATAGGTACCATAAATACTGTTCGTATTGCTGTGGTCTGTGGTTTGTGTTTCAGCCTGAAGTGAATCATGACATTGTGCACTGGCTCTCATGGACTGCTCAAGGCTGTTTACCACCACTTGCTGCAGCAGTGGGGGGTGTTGCCAGCCAAGAAGTATTAAAAGCTGTGACAGGGAAGTTTTCTCCTTTGTGCCAATGGGTTAGTTCACTTTTTTCCTGTTTCTTTACATTTTAAGTTGAGTATTTCCATCTATAATATGAATGTATTATTAATTATAATGTATAAATATATTAGAAAAGAAAAGGCAAGTGACATAATTTCATGATTGAAATTCTAAAACTTAATTCTTTAGTCAGAACTACCAGGTAAATATATTTTGTCTGTTGGGATATAAACCAGTTGTTCTCTCAGGTGTATTTTCTATCACATAAAATAAAAATAATAAATTTTCTATGCTATAGTTTTTCTTTAGTACTGTTCACTTACCTTTTGTGGCTCCCAGGGCTCTTGAACTTGATCTGTAGAAATTTTGCCATCACAAACCTTTAGGCTTCATTCTTGATATCGCCTAAAGGTGGAGGATGTATGAACGGTGTAATATAAGAGCCGTGTAAGACAAAGACATCATAAGCACTAAAAACACTCTATTAGTTACCAGAAGGAAACTGATGGGTGAAAAGTTTGCACACATTCTTCAGGTCTTTTCTGTTTTGAGGTTTTAACATTGCACCCACACGTACCATTTTTCTGCTAAATTATTTTAAATAGATAACAAGTTGATTGGAGGAAGTTAACATCATATGAAATATAAAGTAATGCTATTAATGTAATTATTTTGCAAAGGTAAACATTTGGTTATGTTTAATTTTAAAATGAGTTGTTTATAATATGAGTAAGGCTGGGTTATTTTGTTATTGAAGTAAATTCCTTTTTGTACTAAAAATGTTGAAACTGTCTTCCTGGATCTTTTCTTCTATAATTATATATGTGGTTAAAGATGACATAAAATATGTCCACTTGGAAAGTAAGTCCAGAGTGGGTACTTTCTTCTCAAGCTAATCATACTGCTTATTCAAATGTAACTAAAATTGAATAGGACTTCCAGAGGTTTTCTGTAGTTATGAAAAATAGAATTTGAGGTAAAACTTCCTCTGAAGATTAAAAGCAAATTACCCTTGGAATGGATGAGTGGCATGAGTTGAATTACATACTTTGTAACAGTTCTTTCAGTTTCACAGGATTTTTGAGAGTATATATTACAAACATTTTTCTAATATTTTACATGGAATTGCCATTTTGTTATCTCTTCTGATTAAATGACCATCAGAGAAAAGCAGGGGATTTTGTTGTTGTTGTTTTTTTTTAAGTGATTTAAGTTTTATGCATCACTATTTTTTTACTTTCTCTCTCAGTTGTATCTTGAAGCAGCAGGTACTGTCGAATCCCTAAGCAGTCCTGGTCGTGAAGAGTTCCTCCCACGGTAATGCTCAAAATCTGTCTAATTTTTTTCTTAGTATCTATTTAAGAAGCAAGAGATTCAGCAGTTTTGCATAAACATGTGTCTGTCTTAGGTGTCTCTCCTCCTGATGTTTTTCTCCTTGACTTGTTTCTTCCCTGCCTAGTGGGTAAATATTATAGTAGTGTCATGATTTGTTAATACATGATCCATAGTGATATGGAGTTTTAGATTGTATGCATTGAGAATAATTAACATTCAAATGTCATAATATTAGTGTAAAAGATTGATAAATGTCATTTTTTATATATAAACCATTCTCCATTTGAGGCTATAAGTCTTTTTCAAAATCAGTTAAAACTTTAGAGATTTTATTATCCCAGAAAACCACATCTCTCAGAGATTTGCCTTCAGTTTAAATGAGTTAGTAACTCCAAATGCCTCCCATCGACTCTGCTAAGAACTTTTTTAAATATTACAATCTTAGCAGTTCTTTTTCTTGAATACTGTAGTTCCTCTTTATCTGCAGTTTAACTTCCTAATATTTTAGTTACCTGTAAAATATCAAAAATTAAGAAATGGAAAAGTGCAGAAATAACTGTTGATAAATTTAAATTGCGTATAGTTGGGTATAGAGTGATGACAATGCACACTGTCTTTTCTGGGGTATGACTCATCCTTCTGTCTGCCCATAAATCCTTTAGATGTTATCTCAGTTGATAGAGTTTCTCATGTTCAAGTAAACTTTATGGTTGTTTAAAGTCAACAATGTGCTTCAAATGCAGTAGTGATGGTGCTGGCAGTGATAATATACCAAGGAGAAGAACGTAACATGCAATCTTTATAGGAGAAAGTCAATGTTTTTAATCTAAGAAATCAAAAAACAGGTATAAAATGGTATCTCAGAGTTGTTCTGATTTGCATTTCCATGATGACTAAGGGTGTTAAACAATTCTTTAAGTGTATCTTAGCCATTTCTCTGTTTAGATCTGTGTCCTATTTTTTTAATTGGATTATGTGGTATTTTGATGCCTAGTTTTTTTAGTTCTTTGTATATTTTGGAGATCAGCCCTCTGTCTGATGTCGGGTTGGTGAGAATCTTTTCCCATTCTGTAGGCTACAGTTTTGTCTTATTGCCAGTGCCCTTAAGCAGCACAGAAGCTTCTCAGTTCCAGGAGGTCCCATTTATTAATTGTTATCTCAGTGTCTGTGCTACTGCTGTTCTATTCAGAAAGTGGTCTCCTGTGCCAATGCATTCAGGGCTTCTTCCCACTTTCTCTTCTCTCAGGTTCAGTGTAACTGGACTTATGTTGAGGTCTTTGATCCACTTGAACTTGAGTTTTGTGCATGGAGATAGATATGATGTTTCCCTTCTTCTACATGTTGACATCCAGTTATGCTAGCACTGTTTGTTGAAGGTGCTTTCTTTTTCCCATTGTATATTTTTGGCTTCATTGTCAAAAATCAGGTGTTCATGGGATGTAGATTTATATCAATGTCTTTGATGTGATTCCATCAATCCCCATGTGTTTTTATGCCAATACCAAGCTGTTTTTATTACTATAGCTCTATTCCGACCTAGGCCCTCTACATGTATGTATGTGACACTTATGTAGCTTGGTCTCTTTGTAAGGCTTCTAGCAGTGAGATCAAAACCTGTCTCTGGTACTTAATTGGCTTTTGGGACCCTGTTCCCATGCTGGATTTCCCTGCCCAGCCTTTATGAAGTGGGAGGAGCTCAGTCCTACTTACTACAACTTGATGTGCCCGTGGGCGGGCCTATCCCCTTCTGAATGGAGACAGAGAAGGAGTGGATGGATTGGGGGTGGTGAATAGGGGGAGGAGAGGAAGGAGAGAAAACTGCTCGATATGTAAAATAAAGGAAAAATGATAATTAAAACAAAAAAGCTTTACATTGTGATTGTAAAAATTTGGTAAGTCTAGCAGGAGTAGTAGCCGTGCACATAGTTCAAGACAAACCTGGGCATCATAAGCAAGACCCTGTCTCAACACAACTGAAAATAGCTAAGCCAAAACTAAATTAAAACATAAGTTTTAGCTGGGCATGGTAGTTGTGCACACCTTTATTCCCAGCATTTGAGAGGCATAGGCAGGCGGATCTCTGAGTTTGAGGCCAGCCTGGTCTACCCAATGAGTTCTACGATAACCAGGGATATGCAGAGAAACCCTGCCTTGTAAAACCAAATAAATAAATAAATAACAAATAAATAAATAAATAATTTTAGAGAGAAGAAATAATCTAACCACAACATTGCAAAGAAGTGGAAAGAAATGTGTTAATTTTTCTTTGGTATTCAGCCTACAGATATTACCACAGTGTGTGGTGTTTTACGTTTATAAATGTATGTATAGTATAAAATTTAGTATGCTTAGGGATCAGTGTAATTAAAAGATTCAGGAATCCACTGATGATCTTAGAATGGATCCCCTATTATAAATTAAAGTCATCTTTACTTAAGTCATTTGGATATTGGTAGGATCTTTTCTCTTTCAAAGAAGGTAGCTCTTCTCATGAATTAAGAAAAAAATTTATATAAAAAGGATTAATTAAAATATAATTATATCAACTCCCCTTTCCTTGTCCTCTCTCTAACCCTGTCTGTGCACCTCACTCCCTCTCAAATTGATGGCCTCTTTTTTCTAATTTTCTTTTTATATATACTTAAATATATAAACACATTCTGATAAGTGCAGTTAGTGTGGCTTGTGTGTGTTTGGGTTCAGGGTTGTCAGCTTTGTATCAGCAATGAGGGGCTTCTCTCTGGCAGTGACCTTCCCTCTTAGCGTCATTAGTTACCTCTGGATCTTTGTTTAGGGGTGAGAAGGGACTCATCCTGGTAAGCCACAGTCAGGTGGCAATAAGGAAACTCTTACAGTATATTCTTCTTTAAAGCACAATACTGAATTGTTATTAAAAATAATAAAATGTATTTCTTGTGTCTTTCTGTTTTCTTGGTAAATGTTTCTCCAGAGGAGATAGATATGATGCCTTGCGAGCCTGCATTGGAGATACATTGTGTCAGAAGCTTCACAATCTGAGTGTTTTCCTAGTAAGTATTAATAAGAATAGGAATAAGAGGTGTGTTCAAACTGCTGCCGACCATCAACAGCTGGCCCTACTGACTCTCTGGCCCTTTCCATAAGACATTAGCCAATTCATAATCCAAGGAATATGCATTTCAAAATAAAATCTAAATATAATAGCTTTCAACATTGAATGATTTTTCTAGAAGTACTTTAAAAATGTTGGTGTAGGAGGGTCATTTGTCTGTGTGTTACTTTCATTGGTTAATAAAGAAACTGCCTTGGCTTTTTGATAGGGCAAAGTTTAGATAGGTGGAGTAGACCGAATAGAGTGCTGGGAGGAAGAAAGCAGAGTCAAGCAGACTCCATGATTCCCCTGCCTGAGACAGACAGATGCTTGTTAGACTCATCCCGGTAAGCCACAGTCAGGTGGCAGTAAGGATTATTGAAAATGGGTTAAACAAATATGTAAGAGTTAGCCAATAAGAGGCTAGAAATAATGGGCTGGGCAGTATTTAAATGAACACAGTTTCTATGTTATTATTTCCGGGGCTAAGCTAGCCGTGTGGGAGCCGGGCGGGATGAAAAGCAGGCCAGCCTGCTGCTCCTATCATTACAGAATGTTGGGGGATTTCCTCATTAAATTAAGAAATAAGCGAATATATTCTCTTCTTTTTTTAAAAAAAAAAGATGTATTTATTTATTATGTATACAGTGTTCTGCCTGTGTGTATTGCCTGCAGGCCAGAAGAGGGCACCAGATCTCATTTTAGATGTGGTTGCTGGGAATTGAACTCAGGACCTTTGAAAGAGCAGCTAGTGCTCTTAACCGCTGAAACATCTCTCCAGCCTGTATTCTCTTTTTAAAATGTCTTAGTGTAGTTGAGAGAGATTTTTCTCAAGAGCATAACTTTTTTGGCAAGTCTTAAAAATAATATTTGATTTTTAACAATCATTTCTATAAAGTAATATTTTAAAGATTAATAATTGCTGTTGAGATTTTGCATGTAGATGGAACTTTTTATAGTCAGTTTCAAATAGCTGTTTTACTTAAAATTCTTTGTAGAATTGTCTTAAACTTCACCTTTCAGATAAACTGACAAACATCTAATAAAAGTAAAAAAAATTTTTCATAGAATAATTCTGGGTTTGGGTGGGTTTTATTTTGTTTTGTTCCTGCCATTGTTTTCTTTCCTGTGTGAAAAATGAGTCTGTGTTAAGCGTTTGCTAGGAATCTTCCACTGTTTTCTGTTTAGAGGAAGTATTATAAATAGTACATTCTCCTTATTTGTGCTTTTTCTTTCCTTTGAGACACTTAAACAAGGCTTTATGAAACCTATACAAGTACAGTCTATCACAAGTGAATCACAAATGGTCATTTTTAAAAATAGTTTTTATTGTAATAGCATTTAAAAGAAAACTGAATGAAAATGTTGTCTGTTGAGTAGACATTATAGTTTTATTTTCTGAAATTTATACTCTTACTCCCTTCAATAGGTAGGATGTGGTGCCATAGGCTGTGAAATGTTGAAAAATCTGGCCTTACTGGGTGTTGGTACAAGCAGAGAGGAAGGATTGGTAAGATACAAGGCTTTTGAGAGTCACATGTCTGTATTTCTGGTTTTGTGCTTTTCTGAACTGTCTTTGACTATTCCAGCCTGTGTTTCAGGTGGATCATTAAACTAAGAATTGGAAGATTTTAGTTGTCTTCTGGTCACTTTAAGTGACAAATTCTGTTTCTCTGTTCTTAACTTTCTGAAATTCTCAGAAACTGAAAGTGGGCTATCTTTTTTTTTGTAGTCACCATCCAGATCAAAATTAAAAAGGAACCTTTATTGTCATAGCTTTGCAAACTGAAAACCGTGTTATTATTTTGTTATACTGTTGTTAAATATTAAGAATATTTAAACATGAGAGATGACATTAGCAAGTTACAGAGAGCTAATAGAGTTTAAATGGTGAGTTTCAGACAGTGGGAATAATAGATACTTTGGCATACAGTTAAAATTCCTCAGACTGAGTTCATTGCAAAATAATGGCATTTAAAATATTTCTTAGTAGTAGTTTTATCTTTTAAGATAAAAAATTTCATTACTAACTTCATATACTTATCTTGGTAACTACAAAGTTCATATATTTAACTTGGTAAATGACAATGACAGTACACAGGTAACTGAAAAGTAGATGATAATTCACATTTTGTCTTATTGTTCTAGTTTTACACAGGATTCATTATTATCATAGCTATAAGTAGGTACATATTTATATTTTCCATGCTTAGCATTTCCTAAACTGTGCTCCATAAACTACGAGTCTACTGGCTTAAAAGTCATTTGATTAAAAATAAATAAATAAATAAATAAATAAATAAAT
>LOEQ01002044.1:144035-154375 GCA_001685075.1 Bramus lutescens | reverse complement strand
AATAAATAAGTAAAATGGAACCCGGACCTGGTGAGATGGCTCGTGAAGTAAAGATGCTGCCACCAAGCCTGTCAACCTGGTTTTAATCCCAAGGACCCGCATGGTAGAAGGAGAGAACTGACTCCCACAAGTTATCCTTTGGCCTGTACATACGCACTCTAGCATACACCTACCTACCCATACAACATGAACATACACAGACTCACTTCACTTCACATGTATGCCCCAGTGTGGTTTTTGCATTTGTGCTCACACACATAAATAAATAATGTGTAAATTAAAAAAAAAACCCAGCCATCTCAAAAAAAACTACATAAAAAATCTTTAAATTTAAAAATGATACAGAAAGTAGGAACACAAAACAAAAGGGAACATTGACAATTTTCCAAAGTAGATTCTGTACACTCAGTAGATTTAATAATAGTGAAGTTGACAGTGTGCAGGAAGGGGTTCTAGAAGAGACATCTGAGTAACAAGTAGTGCAACACAGTAATGGAGGGAAAAAATGCCGGTCAGCCTACATTTTTGTGTTTAATTATCTAATTATCTTTCAGAAAGGGCAGAGTAAAGGTATGTGACATGTACATGTAAGGTCTTTCACATGATGTAGACATGTGTGAAGGATAAGCCATAAAATTTATGAACATTCATACTTAGATTCAAGTATGTAAAATGATTCATTTTTAAAATCCTTTAGGATTTTCTGACTTAAAATTGGGGAAAAAATTTTTGAATCTTACTAAATTGTTTAGTTAGAACATGGAAAGTTTAGATAACTTCAGGCTAATTTTAGGATTGTTTTTCTGTATGGGGAGTTGGACCTAGGTCCTTGCACATGTTAGTCAAATCCACCAAAACTGAGCTGTGCTCTAACCCTTTTTTTTCACTTTTTTTTTTTTCAGTCTCTTGCTGAATTGCCTAAGCTGGCCTTAAATTTACTTTGTAGTTTAGGCAGGCCTTGTAGTTAAAATCTACTTCAGCCTCCGCAGTAACTGAAGTGGAAAATTTGAAACTACATAAAAATATTTGACTTAACAAAGCTTCATGTCTTAGAAGCCCAGAATCAAAGACACAGTGAGCCTTTTTTTAGACACTGTATCCCAACCATAATATTTGTAGTTGTTAAATTGAAAAAGATAACCCTCTAACATAAAATTCCACAAAAAGTAGGCACATAGATCAGGAAAATTACTAAAAGAAAAATCAGTGCACGAACACCAGTCAGCACTGAAACTGGAACCCGTGCTGAGCAGCACTGTACCCAGGCCAGTCTTCTTAAGTCTAACTGAGCTTTTGTTTCCTTTCATCTTTAGGAATAAGTCTACACTTTCTTAAGAGGCTAAATTAAATATTTTAGGCCTATAAAATCATACTGTGACAGCTAGTTGACTCTGCCTGAGAATGCAAATAACCACAGACATAAAAATTATTTTAAAAACTACTCAATGGCCTTATAGTTTATAGATCTTGCCTTAGTTGGACTATGCTCATTGACTAAATGTTAATTGGAGTTAAATCTGTGATAGCATATTATTGGCAACTTCAGAATTTTACTTTTGTAATGACTTTTACTAGAAAAAATAATTTGAGGGTACTGTTCCAGTCATAGTGAGAAATGCAAAGCAGATTTATTTGTTTTGTTCTTCTCTGATATAAGGTTACAGTTACAGATCCTGATTTGATAGAAAAATCTAACCTAAACAGACAGTTCCTGTTTCGTCCTCATCACATACAGGTTTGTTAATGTTTCTTCTTATAAATAGATAATGGTTGTCCTTTGTTAGACTCCTAAGAGAAGGAACAGCATGTTCTTTGGGAAGAACAAAATGAAGAAAATAAAAATGTACCTTTCGTGCATAATAAAGTTGGCTTTTGCATTGATTTTTAGATGTTAATATTTGAGCTGGAAAACATGTATAGTGCTTTTGTAGTCGCCAGAGTGTTTCCGTAAACAGGACCTCTAATTTCAGGCTTGAAAGCACAGATTTTAACTCTACTTGTTTCTTTTTGTTACAAAACAGGTAAGTTTTATGGTTTAGAATTTTAAATTGCTGAGCTATTTTTATTTAACATCCCCTTTTATTGTAAAAAGACTACTAATTTTTTCAAAGATTAAAATGTTTAAATCAGGAAAAGAGACAGGCAGTGCTTGGTAGCTCACTCTTTTAATCAGTGCTCTCAAGGACATTGAGTTCCAAGCCAGCCTGGTCTACACAGTGAGTAAGAGGCCTAGTCAGTTACATGGTGAAACCCTGATAAACAGTATAGAAAAGAAAGAAATGTATTAATCAAAAACATATTTTTCCCTTGTGTTTGTCAACTCATTGTCAGTCTTAGGAAATGAAGTTTAGGTATGCTTTGAACAGATGTGACCAGGTGTCATAGTTAGCCTGATGTCCTCTTACACATATAAAAACAAAGGACACAGCAGTGGAGCCTCTTGTAAATTAAAATGCCGATTAAAACAATTCACTTTGTGCATTATCTCTAGGTGAATAGTGAAGTGAGTTCTAAGAGCTTCTGACTTTGTTTTTACACTTTGAAATAAAAGATGTTAGCTTCATAGAGCCAGAAGAGACAGAAAGACCATTATTAGATCAGATGCCCAAATTCAAAAGCTGCTCCAAAGGAATGTAGATTCAGAGCCAGTATTCAAAAAGGACCTTCATGCCCCTGAAATAACAGTGATTCAATGATGGCTAATAAAACTGTAATTTTTTTAAAAAAATTATTTTTAAGACTTAAATAGCATTTTTGAATATTTTTAAACTCTGTGAAACACTTTGCTACACAATGAAGGTTGTTTAGATTGTTAGCACTTGAATTATTTGAGCTAGTTTCATTGCCTTGCTGTCACCTCATATATATTCCAAATGATTAGTATATGTAAATTCAGTCATAGTTCATCTTTTCTGTTTAACATTTATTCCTTCTGTTTTTATTTGTTACTTGTTTAGAAACCTAAAAGCTATACTGCTGCTGAAGCAACTCTGAAAATAAATCCTCAATTAAAAATAGATGCACACCTGAACAAAGTTTGTCCTGCCACTGAGATTATGTACAGTGATGAATTTTACACTAAGCAAGATATCATTATTACAGCACTAGATAATGTGGAAGCCAGGAGATATGTAGACAGGTATGTTCTTGAGATTCAAGTGCATAAAAAAACTACTTTCCATTTTTAGTTTTGTTTTTCACCCTCACATTTTGGAAAATTAGTAAATTTTCTGGTTCTTTTTTATGTCACTCTAATAGTACTACTCAAATTCAAGGATGCTGATGGTTTCCTAGTGTATCTAGAAGTCAGTATTGGTCAAACAACCTAAATGTTCTTCATAAAATACCTACCACCTGGCCATTGCTCCCATGTTTAATGTGCCCAGTCTTCCATGGCTCTCCTTATTCTGGCTATCTATGCCTTCTCTAGGGTCTTGAAAGGCCTTTTTACCTTAGTTAACTAAATTGTTTTTTGGCAAGAGGAAATTGTATTTCTCTTCCTCCAGAATTTTTCCTCCAAATGTACCTGCCTGTTCTTTCCTTTAAGCTATTCCCATATCTTTCAGTTTCAGCCTAAATATCTTTCTTAAAGCAGATGTTATCTGCGTTAATACTTTTTCATTGTGGTACTTACTTTTTATTTTTACGTGTGTTTACTTAATGTTTGTTTCTTCACTAAATCTTCATCCAGAGACCATTTCTTTCCCACCACTATATCTTCAATGCCACCAGTCATCTGATTTCATTCAGTGTAATTTATAAATTTATAAATTTATAAAGTCAGTTGTTGAATGAATCATTATTTGACTACAATGTTAGACTAGAGCATTTGTCAGAGAAGGCTTACCAGTTGAGAAATGAGAAAGAAGATGAATCTTGAGCAGAGGAAAGAAAAAGGGGGGGGCATGCATATTTTTGGTTGTTTATGTGTTAAAGGGATAATACACAAAAAAAAATTAAGAAAAGTATGACTGATGAAATTATTTAGCTAATCCTGTTTGGAATAAAGGCAGAAAATACAGTGAGGTAGAACATAGAGTCTGAAAATAAATGATAAATAGAAAATAAGTGAAGATAGAATAACATAGTTAATAATTAACATGGAAATAGACGTTTAAAAGTTCCAAAATTTGGTGGTAGTAAGTAGAAAGAATCAAAAATTACTGGGTTGAACAGCAAGTTTTATATATGTAATAGAGCTAGGAAGTAGAACTATTACATGGGCCATCTTCTGTTTCCTACAACAGAGCGTTCAGAAGTTATCAACAGTGGCTGGAGAGATGGCTCAGTAGTTAAGAGCATTGCCTGCTCTTCCAAAGGTCCTNTTGCCTGCTCTTCCAAAGGTCCTGAGTTCAATTCCCGGCAACCACATGGTGGCTCACAACCATCTGTAATGAGGTCTAGTGCCCTCTTCTGGCTGCAGACATACACACAGACTGAATATTGTATACATAATAAATAAATATAAAAAAGAAGTTATCAACATGTGGAATATTAAATAAACAGCAGGAGCTGCCCTCTCTTTACTATTTATTGCTCACTTTTGTGTTTGTTTTTGCATATTTTGTCTCCAAATAGCCGTTGCTTAGCAAATCTCCGGCCTCTCCTAGATTCTGGAACAATGGGCACAAAGGGACACACTGAAATTATTGTACCTCAATTGACTGAATCCTATAATAGTCATGTAAGTCAGTATATTCAATAAATGTCTTTTTGTTATAATTTGGTCTTCATTGAGGAATCAGTAAATTTGACTCTGCTTTATTAATCTTGGTTTTAGCTCTGACAGTCAGGTTATATGTGCATCTGCATTTTTGAATCTGTTGAACCCAAGTTTTAAGGGTACAAGAGGACCCCCATGTGAACATCAGAGTTCAATGTCTTTCTCTATTGTACTCTTATTTTTTTGAGACAACACCTCACTGAGCTCGGTAAGCCAGATTTGTCTCAGCTGACTAGCGAGCAAGTGCCAAGGATTCCCCATTGCTACCACCCCTTTCCGTCCCCTCAAGGCCCCCACCCCCGTCATTGCCTCTCAATACTGGATTACAAGCACAGACCTCCACTCCCATTTTTTCATGGGTTCTCGAGAGCAAAAGTAGGTCCTCAGGCTCACACAGCTAGCCTTCTGTGAATTGAGCTATCTCCCTGGTCCCTAAACCCAATTGTTAGAAATCATCACAAGTATTTGACCTTGCTGTAATAATCTTTTCACTGTCTCTCAGAACTTCTAAGTTTTCTAACAACCCTAGAATCTAAAAAGCTTTTAGAAGAAATTTAACTTTTGTATTGAAAATAGAACTGTTACCAAAGACTTGAAATCATATCCACTTAGTGATTTTTTGGTTTTAGTATATAAGATACAGGCCGGCATATAAAGAATGAAGAATACAAGTATAATAGCTATGTATTCATTTCTAATGTTTATCCTTACTAAGAATTTATGCCCCTTCATGCATTATTAGAAATACTTGTGAAAACTGGTAATTTTCCCAGAATCTACCTGGAAAATTCAGATTTCTTCAGTGGTAGAACCAAGCTATATGTATGTGTTTATATATTTTAGGTAGATGGTAAAATGTAACAGTTTTGACCCCCATAAATGATTTTACAATATTGCTCAAGTTGAGACTGTGGGTCTAGGAAATAATTGTAGGCTTTGTAATTTTAAAATGGACAATTCAGATAAAAAATTTCAAGGTATATATGGTTTTTATAAGTATCAGTGTCCTTTGATTTAAGGAATATGTTTGAGTTAGTAAGTTTTTTAATTCTTAGAGTTCACTGTTTTCCAGTTTTCTCTCATGAAGTACATTGGTACATGTAATCATGATAATACAATAGATTAAACTATGTTTAATTAGTGTATTAAACAGGAGGAAAATGATATGTAAAATCCCATGGAAAGATTTTCACAGTAGGGAATTCTTTAATTCTGCCACTTCTGCTAAAATTTCTCCCATTTTTTAAATTTAAAATCCTTATATAACACAATTTAATATTATTGATAGTATCCCTCTTTGAATTATAAAAAGTTAGTGGTAGCTTATATATCAGCAAATTAAAATAGATATTTCTAAGTAAAAAGGCATAAATTGAGACATTTTTGGCTGAGTAGGCTGTACATACAGCGTCTAATAGACAAGGAGATCTTTAGTGGTGCTTCTTCTAGTGAGACACCTTAATCGCTCCCCATTTATTTAATACCCATTTCCTCTAGGAAAACACCAAGCTTGATTCTCAAATGTTTTTCTTCATGTAGACACCTGGAGTATGCAGAGAACTTATATATTAAGGATTCTTGAATCACTTTCCAAAGTAGGAAGTAATGTTGTAAAATTTTACATGTCACTTTCTGTCACAGCAGCAATAAATAATAATGGGATTTTTATTTTTCAATAGTGGGACCCCCCAGAAGAGGAAATACCATTTTGTACTCTGAAGTCCTTTCCAGCTGCTATCGAACATACTATCCAGTGGGCAAGAGACAAGGTAAAATTCTTAATAAACTTGTCTTCTCTGAATTAGAAAAGGCAATATTATAACTTCTAGATATACTTGTAACTTTTTTTTCCTTTACAGTTTGAAAGTTCATTTTCTCACAAGCCTTCATTGTTTAACAAATTTTGGCAAACCTATCCTTCTGCAGAAGAAGTCTTCCAGGTAAAGGTCAATGCCTTTTACTACAGACCTAATACTTTGTCATTATAACCTTGTTTTCCAGGTACTTGAAAATAAGAAAACCTTCCTACAGAAATAAGAGTGGTCAAAGAGTTGATCACAGTGAAATGTCATGGAAAATCTTGAAATTGGGTCACTGATAGCCTTTGTTAGTTTAATGGAACTGTATGACATTGTCACTGTTGGGCCTTCAAACATTAGTTTTTGTTGTCCAGCCTAATGAGAGTGTGATAATATTGATAAGAGAGCAACAGATAATCAAAGGGTTGGTAAACTCTTCGGGAGCAAAGTTCAGGTTAATTCAAGTAAAAATAATCATGACTGGACACTTATCTTATTGTTCTCATAATAAAGTGCTGCCTTGAATTTCTTTATCATATACAATTTAAAAGGTCCAGTTTGTACTAAACTACTATTCCTAGGACTCCATATACTAAAGACCTCTTGGAGTACTTAGTATCTTACACATAGGAAAACACGAAGGTGTTTTGTGAATTAAGAAACACCAAATCTGAAATTTCATTTGCTGTCCGCTCCTATTCTACTCATAGTGGGGGAAAAAATGAAAGAGAGAGAGATGTGGGCTTGAGGCAAAAAAAAAAAAAAAGGCAGGGGGAAGTAAAATTAAAATACCAAACCTGTGAATCCATCTTTGGGCTTTGACTCATACTTTTGGAATGTGCTTATGCTTGTAATTGGGAAGTGTTTTATTTTCTGTTTTCCTCTTCTTATAGAAAATCCAAAATGGACAGAGTTTAGAAGGTTGTTTTCAAGCTATTAAGCTACTTAGCAGAAGACCTAGAAATTGGTCCCAGTGTGTAGAATTAGCAAGACTGAAGTTTGAAAAATATTTTAACCATAAGGTAGGTATACATTCTGAGACATTAAGCAAAGATCTGTCCTTGGCTTATTTGTTACTAACGTCCCTGACTTAAAGTGTCTGTTGTTTTCTTTCACCAGGCCTTTCACAAATAAATAGTAAGTTAGCTGAGAGTAAAGACTAGGCATATGACCAGTTTTTCTTTGAATGTTACTAATTAAAGCATTTAGTTTTCACTTACTGGCTTGATTGTCAGCTATACATTGAACTGACCCTCAGTACAAAAATGGGTTTTGGATAGCTTTTCTTTTTAGGTAATAGGAATGCATTAATTCCCTTTCTAAAGAAGTTTGTTCAGAATAGAAACAATGGACTGATAAATCAGGTGGAAATTTTGTTCGAATTTTACATTTTCCAGCCGTAACTCATAAACACATCTTACGTGTTTTGTCTAAAACGATTAAGCATACATTACACAGTGGTAGGCGCTAAATAAGCTAATCCATATAAAGCATTTAGGGTAGGCCGAGGCCAATTAGTCAGTAACACTACTTGTTTGCAGTCACATAGCTAACAAACTGTGTCCTCTACTTTTTAATCCCTTCCTTAGGCCTTTACTTATGCGTTCATCTTTTAAACACAGTCTTGAAGTACACACTTGTCTTTTCCCTTCCTACATGGTGTGCTTTTTAGAAAATGTGCTCCCATCTCACCAGGAAATAGACTTCCTATTCCACCTGATTTTATCATGATTTCTTTTGTTTCTCTTTACTCTTTTTAGTTTATATCTTTTGTGACTGTCTTTTTGTTTGGTTGGGGTTTTATTTTTAATATGACATTTTTAATTATTTGTTTTGTTGAAAGTTGGGGTGTGCTCATGTGGAGGTTAAAAGGCAAATTACAGGGGTCATTTCCATCCACCATGTGGGTCCTAGGGATCAAAGTCAGGTTACTGTGCTTGGCAGTAAGTAGCTTTGCCTGCTGACACCAGCCCTGTTTTGATTGATTTTTATTATTGTTGTTGTTGTTATTGCTGTTGAAAAAATGAATCATGGAAATGAGAGTATAATGTCCACAGTAATCATTATTTATCTTTCACCTAGATTTAAGTATTATTAATTTACAGATCTGTATTACATTCTTACCCTCTTCCATTCACATTTATAGTGTTTTGAAATGCTGAATGCCTTTTGTTTATATTTATTCTAAAGATTAGCTCTTAGAAAAAAGCAAAATTATGAGGAAGATAATAAATACCATTTGTACAAAATGAGTGAAGTAGTCAGCATTCATGTTTGTTATAAGAAAGCTCTAATGACAGGACAGGAGAAAACATAAAAACTTTCGTGCCTGGCTACGAGACCTCACTGTGTATCTTTTAAAGTTTGTTTTTTTTGATTTATGAAGACTGAGAAAATATGAATAAAGCATATATTTTTTTTAATTTCAGGGTTTTTTTCTTCAGATAGCAACAAATAATAGGATTTTTTATTACTCTTTTTCAGGCTCTACAACTTCTTCACTGTTTTCCTCTTGACACACGATTAAAAGATGGCAGTGAGTATAAGTATTGAGAAGAAATCATAATGTACTATACTGGATATGACCAGTATTCATTGAAAACATTTCATTTTTTTGTCAGGTTTGTTTTGGCAGTCACCAAAAAGGCCACCTTCTCCAATAAAATTTGATTTAAACGAAACTTTGTAAGTATATATGTGTATTTTCACTGTAAATATCTTAGCTGTACACTGCAGGATCTTTCCCAAAGTTAGTGAGTCATTCTAGTCAACAGAACCAGCCACATCCTTCCTACACACCACTTATTTACGTGGTAAAAATAGCTATTGTTAGTAATACCTACTCCATTAGAAACTAAATCACCCCTACTTTTGCCCGTAAGAAAATAGAATGATAATAAATGTTCTTACACTAAATAATGCTAAGATAGATGCTTTACCTAAGGTGGAAAATGCAGTTAATACTAGCTTCCTAAATTAGTACAGGTATTATATGTATAGGTTTATATGTATGGAGGTCTGTATGTGCACTGTTTTGAAATTGGCACTTAATGTGTGTATATTCTCATCAGATACTTATCTTCACTAATCTTCCTTTCTACAAATAGCACTTTGCTTGATTTCCTAGCCATTGCTTGCTACAGAATTCAAGTTAAATTATCATAAATTGCCTTTCCAATATGACATACCCATTTTTGTTTTTAAGTAAATTATTTTGCTTGTTTCAAACCTAATGTATTCTCATTCATACCTGATAAATATTTTCTAATGGATTAAAAGGACTTTTCTCCAAGTATTCTAAATAGTTCTGCCTTTTTTTCACGTCTTTCTTCACAGTATTGCTAGTGAATACTTGAATATTATGAGTGTTTTTGATAAGCATTCTTGTATCAGAAGAAAATTTGGTATTTTGTTCTGTGTTTTAGTCTAGGCAGAATTTCATTGTCTTAACGTTAAAAGGACTAAAAATTAATTATAAAACAAATTCTTTAAATGTAATTCTTAAGACTTTATACAAAGATTGCATTTACTTCTGACTTAAATATCTCCTTTAAAATTGCCATTCAAACTGCTTTTTTATTTTCACTTCAAAAGGCATCTCAGTTTTCTTCAGAATGCTGCAAAACTATATGCTGCAGTATATTGCATTCCGTTTTCAGAAAAGGTGAGATACTCTCTCCAGCACCTAGCAAGTGATCAAAAACTGTGTTGGTGGCATCGAAATGTGTTTTTAGATCCTAAGAATCATTCTTTCTTTTGTTGGTTTGTGATGGGGAAGCTCAGCCAATCACAATTGGCTAGGGCGTGGCCTGCTGGAG
>LOEQ01002044.1:124512-143969 GCA_001685075.1 Bramus lutescens | reverse complement strand
TGCGCGCTGGACCCTGGTTACGTGAGTTCATTGTTTTCCAATTATTAAACTAAATCTGTTATATTGAACTGGTCTGGTTGATCCTAATTTACCGATAAACCACGCCCCATCAGGTTTGTTTTGAGACTTGAGCTCACACAGCTAAGGTGGTCCAGAATTTGCTGGGTAGCACGAATTCTAATTGATCTTAATAAATAAAACCCAGAGTCAGATATTAGGGGTGAAAGCTGAAGGATCGGAGAAGCAGTGTGGTCAGCCACTAGAGAGACCTTTTACCTCTACCAATGCTCAGACTAAAGGGGTGATCCTCAGACTGCACTGCTCCACCAAACCTCGGACTGCGCTGAGCTGTTGTCTTCTGCCTCAAATTCCTCTCTCTGCCCAGCCATACTGTTCCTGTCTCCACCTCCCTACTGCTGGGGTAAGGTGTAGGTTCCTTTGTGTGAGCTTTCAGCTTGGGTAGCTCTGAGTGGCCTTGAACTAACAGGACCCCTCCGCCTTTGTCTCCCTGGGATTAGAGGTGTGAACCACCACTCCCTAGCCTCTGGTGGTTTAGCTCTGCACTCTGGTCTTCAGTCAAGCTTTGTTTGTTAAAACATAAACAAAATACCACTGCAGCTGTGTAGCTGGGACTTGCCTGGAGCTCATCTTTCTGCTTCACTCCATGAGTACTCTTATTACAGGCTGTATAACCTGCCCAACTAGAATCACTTTTGGATTGAAAATGAAAAGCACATTTTATTTTGTTGTGTTACTGTCCATTCTAATTTGCAAAAGCTGTCTACTTATTACATTACTGGTAAATAGAAAATATTTTTCTTTATGAATTTAAATGTTGAAATAATATTTGGGAAAAGCAGTTGTTAAGTAATAAAACTGTTTAAGACCTGCTTACCTATTTCTGTTATCCTAGTTACTCTGAATTAGAAACCATGAGACATTTCATAGCAATTTAAAAATACTTTGTAGAGATACTTTTTTTCCTGTTTTTCTCTTTTAATGTTAACTTTTATACTTTTTCAGAAATCTAGGGTTGTCTTGTTTTGATTTTTGTACATTAGAATCATACTCATTCTGTTAGACATCATTAATTTTTGCATCACATCCAGCACGTTTGATACAGTTTTGAGAGACAGCACATGTGCATAGGTTAGCTTTCTCTTTAAATGCATATTGGAGTTGAATAAACTCTGCCTTCAAGTAAACTGATTAGAGAAAAACAAAACGGTTTTAGTCTTTTGTTGTTATCGTGTTTGAAATAGGTTTTACTAAGTAGATATACAGACTCTCCGGAACTAGCTTCAAATTTGTGATTCTTCGACTTTAGCCTTTGAGCTGTTGGAATTACAGACATGTGCTACCAAATCTGGATCTGTATTTAACGATGTGCCTATTTTAGATGATTCCTGATGGAAAGTTAAATACCACATAATGATCTAGGAGTAAATAACAGTGTCCAGTCTTGTGTTACAAGTCTCAACTAGCCTCAAAAGTAGTATGTCTCAGTTTTTCATAGGAGCTTCCTAGTAATAAATGTAGATGTAGGTTCATCTAGATAAACTTGAACCGTTATTGTATCTTGCTCCTCAGTGTATGAATTTGATTAATTTATAATGTATAACATTAACTCAGGAAAAGGTAAACCTTTGATACTAAGGAGATGGGTACATGGTTTCTTTTTTGAATTTTGCAGAAAGAACAAAAATGTAAAGGTTGTTAACTAATCAGTACATTTTTACTCCAGACCTCCTTACCTCCACTGGCCATTTATGGCCGACAATTGTGACAAAATGGAGATAAATGTTTCAAATGGATAGTAATAACTCAGGTGATATGTTAAGTTGCTAAATAGTTAATGTGATAAAAGGACCTTTTCTTGATAGAGTTTTTAACCTCAGATTCAGGGTTCAAAGAAATGTGTTGGTAAAATTAACTTTTTTTTTTTTAATAAAACAGGATTTATCAGTGGATACCCTCATGGATATTCTTTCAGAAGTTAAAATTCAGGAATTCAAACCTTCTAACAAGGTAAGCTAGCAGTTCATTCACTTAGCTAACTAGTGGTTATTAAACTGCTGCATATGCCATTCTCAGCCTGGAGACTCCCATAATGAGCAGTCTTTGTCCTTAAGGACATTTTATTCCAAAGAAGAGATGAACTATAAATAGATATGCACCCGGAGCATGTTCTGGGTGACCTGCCACTTGGGCTGGTGCTGAACAGACAAAAGCAGCTCCCAGCCTTAATCCAGGAACCTGGTACCATGAGTGGTTGTGAATACAGACATAAGCAGGAAAAGCTGTCAGTTATTGCAAGAATGTGGGCAAACAATGGATGACTGGGGTGTTAATAAAGTGGTAGTAGCTAATAAGATAGATGATATGGAACTGAATTCTGTATAGTGAGTGCATAACTAGTGCTGACAATTTTTCAGGGACAATGAAGGGAGCTGGGGAGAGAGTGCTAGTTTTTTAGGTGAAATAAGAAGTAACTTTAACAGTTCAGTATAAGCTAGAAAGATGAAGATGGAGTATACAGTAATTGAGAGCAAAGTAGAAAATTCAATTGAGTGATGTAGGATTGCAAGACAGCACTGAGGATCCATATAACAGTAGCGTGATGTTTTCTATAGATTGCATTACATTCAAATATATTTAGCTTTGGTACTATTGTGGCACTTGTTTGTGCTGCCAAATGGAAAATTGTTCTGATAATTGTGCCTACAAAATAGCTTAGAAAGCATCAGAACCTGAGAAGTTGGCAATGAAATAGGAAAATTGGATGAAAATATACATATATATGTTTACGTGCATTTATAAAATACTTTTTTACAGACTTATTATATGCCTTTATTTTATATACTCTAAAATTTAGCCACAAAGCAACCTTCCTCAAAGATGTGATATGTGTAGCCGTCCTGAATTTTTGTTTTGTAGAAAAGTATCTTTGTAGTCAGTGGAGTTTTGCATAAATGAATGAGTTTTCTGAATAAAATATTCATGACAAGTAACACATATTTCTCATTAGTAAAACGAGACTAAAGCCCAGGAAGCACACTTGAGTATGTTTGCTGGCTTGCAATCTTCTCCTGGTGTAACTAACAATTCAGGGCTAATAGGGTTCCCTGTGCAGTTGAGTTTTAATATGAGTTATGGTCTGTTTCACAACTCCTTAAAATAGCTCACACTGAAGGTTTAAGACCATCATGCCCTTGGATATTGATATCACAGCCTTCTAGAGTATTAATTAGACATGACGGCAGACAGAAGTTTCTGTTTTATTGACTCCTTAATACATCTTAAATGTTTGTAATATTTAATGTCTCAGAATGGGCTGGAGAGGTGGCTCAGAGGTTAATGTCTCAGAACATACTTTGTTGAAATTTTAAAGTAAATAGTACTTTAATAATTAGTGATGAAGACATTCTTTTGGTTTGGAAACATCTTGTGTGTACTGTCTACTAGGTAAGTCTTTAAAGATAAATCAGTTGTGGTATATGCTTCATTAATGATGCTGTACTTAATGTATGAAGGAAGATGATATTCTACATAAAAAGAACTACTTTCTTCATGTACTAAGTATTTAAAGCCCATATTATATATTTTGTAAATAGCTCCATTTTTCCTATATGAATCTGATACTTTGAACTATGCAGTTTTAGTCAAATGTAGATTTGTCAAAGTCAAAGCTATTTGAATATCAACTTCATTTATTTGTGGGATTTTAAGCTGTCTATGTGTAAGCTGTTCAGTTAAAGAAAAATTCAAGCTCCAATAAGAAAAATAAATTGTTTGAGATATACTGTCAATCTCTCAGTGACCAAGGTAAAGAGCCTGGTTAGAACATATACCTGCTAGTATATGAAGATAGATAGTAAACAAACAGTAATAATATTACTAAGAAAGAGATAAATTAAATCATGATTAATGATCAAAGGGCATTGAATTGACCAAATATTTCCTCTTATGATTGGTTAAACATAAATAAAAGTCAAGCCTGGATGTAAATGTGATAGTAGCAATAAACATATGTACTATGTTTAAAGGTTGTTCAAACAGACGAAACTTCAAGGAAGCCGGACCATGTTCCCATCTCCAATGAAGATGAGAGGAATGCTATTTTCCTGCTAGAAAAGGCCATTTCATCTAACAAAGCCACCAAAAGTAAGGGACCACTTGCAGATACCTTGGAGCCATATTGACAAATTGAGGAGAATAATTCTTAATCATGATAGCTGAGTATATTATCATATAAAATTTCTCTCCTTTAACTGTGATTAAATTCATCATATTTCTCCTCATGTCCTTGCCTTCAAGTTTTAAAATCTAATTCTCCAAATTACATTAACTGCTGTGTTGTAATTTTTACTGTTTTTATGCTTCAGATGTTGAACAGGTCTGAAAACACAAGCAAATAGCTTGTTTTTAAGTAGCAGAAGTTTCAGATTAGCTGGGCATACTGGATCAGCAGGATCAGGAAGTCACAGTCATCTTAAACTACATAGTGAGACCATATATCAAAATAAAAAATCAGGTTATTAACGTATTCTGATTTTTAGACATACCACTTTGGGGGAAGAATTAGAAAGAGAATGTCTCTTAGAATGAATGTGGGGGGGATATAGATGAATATGTGCACATGCCATGGCACACACACACATGGAGTTCAGATGATAAACTTGGGTGCTGGTCCTGCCTTCTTCGCTGGTTCTCCTGATGTATTCACCAGGCTAGTTCACCTACAAGCTTCCAAGGATGCTCCTAGGATGTCTACCTCCTATCCTTTTGTAGAGCGCTGGGATTACAGATTCTCACTGTGTGTGCACAGCACTTGTGTAGATTGTGAGCCTCAGCTCAGGCCCTCATGCTGTGAATGTGTAACTACTTTCCCTGCTCTAGTCTTCTCAGTACTGCCCAGGGATACGGACTGACTCTGCAACTTTGCCACAGTAGAACTCTAATTCTTTAGAAGCAAAGTTGGTTGTTCTTCTGCTTATGCATGCTTATCATCTCTTGTTAGAAGAATCAGTACTTCTCAAAGTTCTGTGATTTCATGTGTGAACCAGTAAAATTTCATGGAAAAAATATGTTAATAGTCTTTAAAGTGATATTGAAAATCACTAATTTAAAAATATTTAAAATGAAAAATAAATGATTTTGTTTGTTGTCAGAGAGAAAATGTTTCAAAGTAATATTTTGAGGTAAATTTTGAGTAGTACAAAGGTTTTATAATGCACTTGGCAGTAGCTAGTGTCACAAATGGCTCATATTTCACTATTTACTATTTTTTTATAAACTGTAGTTTGGTGGTATTAAAGCCATTGTTTTCATGTTCCTTTATAACTTCAGTTGCCTACTTCTTTATTTTCTACTTCTTTATACATTTTCATTTGATTAATAACATATAAATTGTTATGATAAATAGCCTTATTAATAGAGCAATGCTTTCAGTGGATCCTTCAACTTGGTAACTTGTCTTTTTTTTTTTTTACCAGAAATCTTGTCCTTTGAAAATTTTATACATGCACACTGTGTACATAGCTTTTTATCTCATAGAATCTTTACCACTAATGAGAGACCATTCTTCTGATTCCTTTGGTCAGGTGACCTTCAGATGGCAGTGCTTTCATTTGAAAAAGATGATGACAATAATGGACACATAGATTTCATCACAGCTGCATCCAACCTTCGAGCCAAAATGTATAGCATTGAACCAGCTGACCGGTTTAAAACTAAGCGCATTGCTGGTAAAATTATCCCTGCTATAGCAACATCTACTGCTGCAGTTTCTGGCTTGGTAAGCTTATTCTTCTAAAAACACTTCTATCTTCCCTGCATCATACCAGCCTTAACTTGCCACTCAGATTTCAGAGATGAAAGGAATAAATTTAAAGATATTTCTGAAATATCTAGAGATATAATAATGTATATCTATATATCTAAAATATCAGTGTATAAAAATATTTTAGTATTAAAAAAGCTCATAACTGGGTGGTGGTGGTGCACACCTTAATCCCAGCACTTGGGAAGCAGAGGCAGGCAGATCACTGTGAGTTTTGAGGCCAGCCTGGGAAGTTTGTAACAACCAGGGCTGTTACACAGAGATACATTATCTCAAAAAGCAACAATAACAACAGAAAGCAAAAACAAAAAAAAATAAACTTAAGATAGAGTATAATTGTTCTTAGAGACATTGATCTCAGTCTTTTCCTTCCCCCTTGGTTTGTGGAGATGGAAGGAAGGACCCCAACTCAGCAGTTAACTGAGTTACTGGAGCCCAGGGGGCACTTCAGGATCCCCTGCATTCTGAGTTCAACCTCTAGAAAGGTTGCAGTCTCAGAGAGAGTTCTGGGATCTGAGTACTTGATTGTGAGCACCCAGGGATAGCTAACCAGACATGCTCGGAGAGAAGAGAAGTGGTGTCCCATCCTCCGAGAGCTCAGGGCCAAGAGCAAGAGAATCACCCAGCCATCCTGTCACTTTCCTTCGCACCTCCACAGAAATCATGTTAGCCTCCATGTCAAGTAAATATTCTTAGTATCTAAGTACCTAAAAATCATTATTATGACCATTTATTATACTGGTACTCTTGGTACTCCACAGTTAGAGTTGTTATCTACCCGTAAAGTTAAATTGCTTTAGTGTCGTCGGAGACTGCAATTTCGTTCCCAGCCGCCTATACCAGAAATAATCACACAGAAACTGTATTATTACAACATTGCTTGGCCTATTAGCTCATGCTTCTCATTGGCTAGCTCTTATGTCTTAACCCATTTCTATTAATCTGTATATTGCCATGTCATTGTGGCCTACCAGTAAGGTTCCATCCAGCATCCAATGTCTGTCTCCTACATGGCTACATGGCTTCTCTTTTAACTCCGTCTATTCTCTCCTCCTCTGTCTGCTGTACCCTATTCTGCGCTGCAGTAGACCCAAAGCAGCTTCTTTATTAACCATTGGTATTCACAGTGTACTGTATACAGAGGGGTATCCCCCATCACTTTAGTTTTGAGTTATGGGGGGGTATCTGCTTTGAAAATATGTTGATTAAATGGTGAAATAACTTTGTTCACTATATATGGAATAGTCTGAATAGTAAAAGTAAAATGTACTAAAAATATATGGGTGGGTATACTACAGTCTGTTCTTACTATTCACAGAGAAATGCTTGAACCTTGGCAAAGAACGAGACTGATTAAAATCCCAAGTAGCTTTAGCATTAGGCTCTTGAGATAATCTCTTCACCTTTTCTTCTCTAGGTTGCCTTGGAGATGATCAAAGTAGCTGGTGGTTATCCCTTTGAAGCTTACAGAAACTGTTTCCTTAATTTAGCCATTCCAATAATAGTGTTTACAGAAACATCTGAAGTAAGAAAAACTGAAATCAGGTATGTCTAAAAGTCTGTTTGGCTTCTATAATGAGAAAGAAAATATTTCTACCCTTAGGAAGGAAACGTACTGGTTTTCATCTCTTCTTTTAGTTAAGCCTTCCTGCTCTTTCAGGACCCAGTCAGACCTCACCCTGATGAATTACTTATGAGTAGACTAGCCAGAGAATCCTCCCACAGATGTTTGTTACACCATTCAGCATTATACGTTAGGATTCCTGACTTGGATAATGCTAAAGGCCTTGTCTTTCTATAGACTATGAAACGCAGAATCTAATTTTGCACGTTTATGACAACAGGAAACAGTTCGTTGAGTTACTGTTTCTGACATTTCAGTTTGGCCACAGCCAGAACTGTGAGTGGAAGCATCTTGTGAGGAAGAGCTAATCCTCTATTGTTCTAATATATTACTCATGAGAGCACAAAATACTATAGTCCATAGAATGAGATAAGGTGCTGTTTCCCACTTATAAATACATTTTCACACATGCCAAATTACATGTATGCCAAGATAAATCATTCTAGCATATTTATTTCAGCCAGTGCTTTGAACAATCCAAGTGTTCAGTTATTGATGACCAGAACATCTGAACCATAAAACCCCTATTTAAAAATAAAGGGGTACATGCATCTACATACATACACATGCACACACAGAGAGAGGGAAACATAACTATATATAAATGTAAGATGTAAAAACAAAGGGGAGACTATATAAATGGAAGGGAAGATCAGAAAGGGACCAAGGAGGGTGATGTATATGATTAAAGAGCAATGATATACATGAATGAAAATGTCAAAAACTCATTACTTTGTGTGTAGACTAAAGAAGTATTAAAAAAAAGAGAGGTATATTGTAAGACATATTTGAAATGAGACACTGAAAGAATATACAAAACAGGTTAAAGTGGTTACCTATATTATTTCCTGAATATTTTAAAAATTAGTTCCCCACCCCCACAAATTAATTATTAAGCATATCATAAATACTGAGCTGCAGGAAATTTTTTTATTACTTCTGATGGAAAGAGATTTTAATGCTTATGCTTTTAATATTTTTCTGTAACAGAAATGGAATATCATTTACAATTTGGGACAGATGGACTGTTCATGGAAAAGAAGATTTTACCCTCTCAGATTTCATAAATGCTGTCAAAGTAGGATATTTTTAATTCTTTCATTTAATTAGTACCTTGAAGTCTGGTTAATGTCATGCCTTATAATTCATAGAAATTCCAGTAGGTCCTTGTAGTAATAATAATACTAAGTTCTTTACTTGGTTCATTCCTGTATGTACATACCTATTGTAGTTTACAAATAAAACATCGTAGAGAAAAACAGGACTGTTATATTAGAACACATACTATAATGACAGTATTTCTCTCAAGACTGTTTAGCTTATTTTACAGTAGATCTCAACCTGAACCTCTGATTTTTTTTCTTACAACACTGAGCACGCTCTGCTTTGAAAGGAGGCCCTTTGGTTTGAATTGCCAGCCTCACTGTTGTTGCACTTTGTGCCTTAATCCAGTGGTTCTCAGTCTTCCTAACACTGCGACCCTTAATACAGTTCCTCATGTTGTGGTGACCCCAGCCATAAAATTGTTTTTGTTTCTACTTCCTAACTAATTTTGCTACTGTTATGAATCGTAATATAAATATCTGTGTTTTCTGAAGGTCTTAGGCAACCCCTGTGAAAGGGCCATTTGACCCCCAAAGCGGTCACAACCCACAGGTTGAGAACTGCTGTATATTGAAATAGGGTTTGCTTGAAGAATAGCACAGAGCAGTAAGTCATTCTAATAACAAAGACTGGTGGTTAAACAACTAATAGGTTGGTAGACAGTGTCAGACCTCACACTGCCTGAAACGGCATACAATTTAAAACTAACACATCTCCATCTAAGTGCTGAGGCTGTGACTTAGTGAAGAGCCCTTAGCTGACATGCGTCTAGCCTAGGTCCAGTCTCCAATACTGGGCATGAACATAAGCTATTTAGTTCTGAGAATTTCCATTTATTATTTCCAGGCTATAGTTAACTATAAGAAAAGTGACACTGCAGATAAAAGAGATTACAATGATAATTTCTAGTCTTTAAATTTATTGGAGTATATAAATTATATTTTATATAAGACTGCCCTCCTTTGGGTGGATATAAAATATTTTTACCCATGTACTTTGTGTTTGTGTTTGAAAGAAGCTTTCATTGTTTTGTTTGGGGTGTTTACCTTTAGGAGAAATATGGAATTGAGCCAACAATGGTGATACAGGGAGTCAAAATGCTTTATGTTCCTGTAATGCCGGGTCATGCAAAGAGGTTAAAGTTAACGTAAGTATTTAACATCATGTGCAGAAGGGTCACAAAAATCAAAACATAAGTTGGATATACGGCTGGAAAGTTAAGGAAGTTACTGGAATTTATACAAAAATTGCTTTATGCTATTAGTAAAGACTTAATCTGGCAAGGGAAAGCCAACAGTCCAATTCTCAAATGAATCATGCCTCACTTGTAAACATAGAATACTACATTTGTGAGATTGAGATATCAAACAAGAACACTAAATATTGTTCTATTCAGTGGATTTTTGTTAAAGATTCCTGCCGTGTGTCCAGCTTTGTTTTAAGCATTGGGGATATATTAATGAACAAAAATCCTTCCTACTTGAGGAGTTTTATTAAAAACTACATATGGTCAGGTAGTGGTAGATAACCATTATGACTGGCATAAGATGGAATCTCAAAATCTTTTAAAATTACTTTTTCCTAATGGTTAGAATGTTGAACAATTTTTAGCCATTTGTATTTCTTTGTTCAATGGATTCAATTCTGTAGCCCATATTTTATTGGTTTTCCTGTTTAGTTTTTTACTTCTTTGTTTTTTTCTAGATGTTAATTTTGTTTAATTTCCTTTCTGTGTTTTAAAGTTTTCATTATAGAAGTCTTTCACTTCCTTGGTTTTGTCTATTCTAGAGTATTGTATAGTTTGTGAATGGAAGTTTGCCCTTTTGTTTGCTTCTCAATATGTTTATTGATGTGAGATTCCCCTCTGTATGCTGTGAATACCATTGGTTAATAAAGAAGCTGCTTTGAGCCTATTGCAATGCAGAATAGGACAAGGCCGGAATTCCAAGTAGATAGAGGAGGAGAGAGTCGGTGGAGTCAGAAATCTATGTAGCCACTGGAGGAGAAAGATGCCAGCACACTGGTACCAGTAAACCATGAGCCTCTTGGTAAAATATAAAATAATAGAAATGGGTTAATTTAAGATGTACAAGTTAGCTAGCAATACACTTAAGTGATTGGCCAATTAGTGTTTTATTTAATACAGTTTCTGTGTGATTATTTCGGGTCTGGGCAAATGGTAAACAAATGAGTGGCCTCTGCTAACAGTTTATCATTGGACAGCAGATGATTTTTACTTGTTAATGTTTATTCTGCCACTTTGCTGAAAATGTTTATCAGCTCTGCGTGTTTTGTGGTAGAGCATTTAGAGTCTTTTAGGTAGAGAGTTATGTCTTCGGCAAATAAGGGTGTTTTTTGGGTTTTTTTTTTTTGCCTTTTTGTATCCCTCTTGTTTCCTTGTCTTACTGCTCTTGTTAAGACTTCAAACACTGTACTAAACAGGTGTCTTCTTCCTAATCTTAGTGGCAATGCTTCAAGTTTCTCTCCATTTCTCACTGCAAATTTCTTACACATAGCCTTTATTGTGCTGAGATACTGTCCCTCCTTTCCTAGTTTCTTCAGGGTTTATATTGTGAAATGATCTTTACTATATCTATTGAAACATGACCATGTGACCTCTGATCATGAATTTATGTGATATATTACATTGATTGATTTGTATATGTTTATCCCTTGCATCTCTAGGATGAAACAGACTTGATCATAACAAATGTTCTTTTAGATTGTTCTTGAGTGCCACTTGCTAGTGCTTTATTGAGAACCTTTTCATCTCTGTTCATCAAGAATATTGATCTGTAATTTTCCTCTGTGCTTCATCTGGGTTGGCAACAGAAATGCTGGCTTTGCAAAGTGATGTTGAAAGCATTCCTTCCTTTTTTTTACTTCACTGAATAATTTGACGATTGAAATTAGTTATTCTTTAAAGCCTGGTCATTCTGATTCTGCACCTTTTTTTAATTACCACTTCAGTCTTGATGCTCATTATAGATCTGTTTAAATTCTTTATTTCATTTTGGTTTAACTTTGGTAAGTCACACACATCTAGAAATTCATCTGTTTCTTTTCAGTTGCCCAACTTAATAGAATATAAGTTTTTAAGGTATGTCCTCATGATTTTATGAACTTTCTATCTGTTGTAATATGTTTCCCTTTTGTCCCTAACTTTATTAATTGTATCTTTTCTCCCTTTTAGCTAGTTTGACTAAGAGTATGCCAACTTTGTTCATCTTTTCAGAAAACCAACTTGTTTCATGTACATGCGCTTCTGTGTGTGCACATGGAGGTGTGTGGCGTGTGCTGTAATGTGTGCGGATACATATAAGAGTGTGTGTAAAGATCAGAGATCAATGTCAGTGTTGGGGCAGAGTCTCTCACTTAGCCTAGAACTTGCTGTCTTGGATAAACTGACTGGCCAACCTCCCTCTAAACCTAGTCTCCACTTTCCCAGTACTGAGACTGCAAATGCTACCACTTTAAACTTTTTATTTGGCTTCTAGGGACCAAACTCGGGTCTTCATGCTTGCACAGCAAACATTATCTTCCTCAGCCTCTCCTTTTTCTCTTTTTCGTAATGCTTACCAATAGTGTTATAGCTACAGCATAGTTGGCCTGTATTGTTGCTTCTGTCATTATCCCCTCCCCCACACTAGAATGTTAAGTTCCATAGTGCATAAATCTTTATTTGATCTTTTCATTGTTGTATATTGAATAGTTAGAACAATACCTGGTACAGAAGAGCCATCAGTAAAACTTGTATGAATAAATGGATCTCTATATGTGATAATTTTCTTTGACATGATTGTCAGCTTTTGACCATCAGTTGAAGTTAGTAATTCTTACGTTATAATTATCTGAATTATCTCTACCTAGGTGTGTGCCACCTAGATGTGAGTGAAATGTGTGATCATGACTTAATTAGTGTAATTTAAAATTTGCTGCAATGGCTGGAGAGATGGCTCAGTGATTAAGAGCACTGCCTGCTCTTCCAAAGGTCCTGAGTTCAATTCCCAGCAACCACATGATGGCACACAACCATCTGTAATGAGATTTGGTGCCCTCTTCTGGCCTGCAGGCATGCATACAGGCAGAACAATGTATACTTAAATAAATAAATCTTTTTTAAAAAAATTGCTCCAAAAAATAACGCCTTTTGAGAGTTGACTTGTGTGATCACTGCAGCCTGAGATGCTTTATGAATGATATTTGTTATGTTCTACATTTTTAATTTAGCAGGTATTTATTAAGTGGCTGGATACTTAGTTCTGTCAATGAGAGCATAGTTAAGAGCATGAGCTTGGCTTTGTAAAGACATGTTCACATGTTTGGGTGTTTATTTATTAATACTTGTCTCCTTGAGTAACTTTGAAACAGATTCTCCGTCATGTTTGTTCCCATAGCTACTGAGTGTTAAAAATAATAGTAAACCCTAAAAATATAACAGTGCAAGAGTAAGTAGTCCATAATTGCTAGTTCTGTTACTATGTTATTATATACATTGCCCTGATGTCCAGTACGGTGTACTCAGAGAAACAGGCACATTGATTATTGATTAAAATGTAACTAAAATCATTGTAATGAAGATGTTGACATTGTGCCATGGACTTTCCTACCTCAAATCTCAATTTTGCGTTAGATTTCATTTGAGCATTTGAAAGAAGATTATTATATGTAAAAGCAAACAGCTTTGCATATACATTTAGCTTAAAAATTCAAAAGTACACTTGATCTCTCTTTGGAAAGTGAGATGACATAGAAATCAGTGGTAGAAAGACGAAGAGGTAGGTATGGGACGCATCATCCTTGTCAAATGGAAGGCGCTGTAGTTCAGAGTGTGAAATAGCTCCTCAACTTACATTTCAGGAGAATTCTGACAGCCACGTAGTAAGAGAAAGGATAGATTAGACAGCTTGTTTTTAAGATTTTAGTGAAGCTTTTTTAGTAAGCTTTTTTCTCTTTTGAAGAGTGCTAGAAGATCCTGGGTTTCTCTAATCTTTAAGAAATAAAGAAAGTCAGTTTTTCAGAATCACTGTATTACTCTTTGGGATTTTTTTTCTTTCTTTGTTTACTGTTATTACCAGCAGGCATCATGTTAGATAAGTGTTTTCAATTTGGAACCCTTAAGGAAAAATTAATAGAGTATAGGTAGATTATTATATTTTATAGTATGTGTACACGTCCACAGTCTTGAATAGTACTAACTAGGGAAATCTTTCCTTTTACCAAATTACCTACGTATTATCCTTGCTTATTTTTCTTAGAATGCACAAACTTGTGAAACCTTCCACTGAGAAGAAATATGTAGATCTTACTGTGTCATTTGCCTCAGACACTGATGGAGATGAAGATTTGCCAGGACCTCCAGTAAGATACTACTTCACTTATGACACAGATGAATAGAAGCTGTCGGAGTTACTCCAGGACTACTGTATTTTGGAAAGTATACTTAATTCAGAAGCTAAAATAAACAGCTCAATACTGTGGATTTCTTTTGCCTTAATTTAAGGGAAACATCAGCAGGAAACGTATATACACTAAGAATTACAAAACATTTTGGAACATAGTACACATCTGTTGCTTCTTGTGGCTATGATCACAGCAACTTTGAACTGGAATACCATTTTCTAATGCTTACAAGTTTGTATATTAAGCCCTGTGGATGAAAAGGAACAAAGAAAGCATTTATGTGATGAAAAAAGCTAAATCCTGTTTTAAGGCTCTTTTTTCTTTTTCTTTTTTTTTTTTTTTGGTGTTTGATACCCATTTTCCAATATGAATGGTGTGCTACTGTACCTCTGACATAATTAGGCTTTGAAAATTCCATAGGTCTGAAGGGGGTGTGATGGTAGAGACGGATGAAGAGTGGGGATTACAGCAGTTGTGTGGCTGCAGTTAGTGTCCTGTTACCTCTGCCAACAGTTTGTTATGTTACTTCCTCCCGTACATCAAGCGCTTTGCTGATATGGTCGGTGTTATGAGCCATGAGGTGATGGCGTGTTAACGTGGACTAAATGTTAACAGTATTATATGCACTCTACAACTGTCAGAAAATCCATGAATGTGAGCAGTTAAATATGGCTAATCATTTGATTGTTAATATGCCTTTATTTTATTTATCTGGAACTCTAAACTAGCCAGAGTATATAAGACTGAAATTTTTATAAAGGGAATAGCCTTAGAAATAGATGGATATAAAATTAATACTAGTCGATTTGTCTTTTTTTCCCCTTCCATCAATATAATGGAGAAAAAAAAGTTTTTTTGTTTTTTTAAGGAAGCATGTCATTTTACTCTTCATTCCCAAAAGGGGAATTGACAAAGAGAGAGAAATTATATTTTTTTAAGTTTTTCTTCATTGAGAGAAATGCTCTATTTCCTAATATGAACAATTGCAATTAATAATATGATTGTGTTCATTAAAAGGTACAAACAGAACTTGGCTGTAAAATCAGTGAAAACAGCAAGTGACTCTTTTTTACAAGAGTTATCATGCATTCTAAACAGCAAGCGCTTACAGCCTCCGAAAGTCACTTGCCTGGAGCCCCTACTCTTAGAGTTCAGACCACTAGTAGCTACTTTGATGGGTTCAGATTTAGATTACTCCAGCTACCGGCATCTCTTTGCCCCCTGTACTTATTTTCCTTTTACAGATAATTTAAAATCCTGTGTTAACCCAGCTTTGCTCTGCTCTGATGACGGATCCAATTGGGAAATGAGTGAGTTTATGTAATAGGACATTCTGTTCATTGAGCAATGGAGAAGAGTGGCAGGGTCCATCTTAAATGGCTGCATCTGAAATAAATACTGTTTTCTCATGATCTGTGCTCTTTCCTTGTGCATATTCCTAGTGTAATGTTCAAAATTAGTGTCATAAAAAATTGATACAGGAACATCAAAGGCTCTGGCTTAGAACTTAAAAGGTTAGGAATAATAAAAGGAACTTTTTTTTAAATGCCCCAAGATTATTGTTACTGTAATATAGCTGTTGAATACTAGTGTGCAAACTTGAGTACAAAAAACAAAAAATTATGATACTCCATTCAGTTACATGCATGCATGCATACATATGTACATGCATACATATCCTAAAACTAAGTCTAGGAAATTTTAGAACATTGTCATAGACCATGTTCTGTGGTTCATTGCAAAGAATTTAATTACACATCTTATTCTGTAGTTAGTACTGCTTCTATGTTTCCTCATTTCTGTGCTTTGCAAGCAGACTACTTTTGGGCATATAAGTCAAAGGGACAGAGTGTGCTTAACAAGCTCAAAGCCCTGACTTTATTTTTTTTTTAAAGCCCTAACTTTAATCACCAGGAACAAAAGTAAATAAGAAAGCCAGGCAGAAATAAACACCATGAGAAAGGGTTTCAAAGTCAGTTCCTTATAGGATTTGAAGTATTGATATTACACATTGTTCCAAAAGTAGAACTTGGTAAAACAAATATATCATTTTTATAGTTTATCTTTCATGCACATTGTTGAAACAGCGTCAGAGTACAAAACTACAGCCATAGCTAGGATTGTATGTAGCTCTACCCAGAGTACATGCCTAGCATACACAAGACTCTGGATTTGAGTCCAAACTCAGAAACAGAAATCAGAAAGTTTAGATCTAGGGAGTCAGATACAGAATCAGCAGGTCATGTGTGCTTTTCTCTTGCTGTAGCTCTAAAGCTTGTTTGTGTTTGTGGGTGTAGATTATGTATGGCTATGCTCCGTATGTGTGCAGTGTTCATGAAGCCAGAAAGGGCATGGATCCCCTGAGACGAGTTAAGACAGTTGTGACCTGCCAGGTTGTCTGGAAGGGCAACCAATTATCTTAACAACTGAGCCATTACTCCATCTGCAAAGGCTTCTTGTCATAATTGAGAAATGCCTGTTAAAAGTATATAAAATGTGAAAATACAGTTTGAGGAGTAATTTTTAAATATTTAGCCAATATTGAAATTAATAGATCATTGATATCAGAAACCTTCCTAATCCCACCCCAGTCACAGATACCTTAAACCCCTGGTAGTTACTATCATCCTCTTTTGTGTATTAGCTGTTTCCTTGTTCTTGTGGTATTACCCCCCTGTGTGTAAATCTCAACTGAGCAGTGTAGTTCTGCCTGCTTTTGAGCTGTATGTAAAGAATCGTTGTGTTTTTCTGTCTTTCATTTTGCTGTGGCTTATCCATGCTCATTGTAACCATATTTACCATTGCTGTATAGTTTATCTTTGCATTAATATACCAGTTTATGTTGTATTGACTGTGAATGATAAAGATGTATTTAGTTCAGGATAAGTACACTTCTATACTGAATGTATTTTGTTTCTCTTCCAGTGCAAATAAGATGGCTAGGATCTTAGTTTTGAAAGTAAAACCTAATTACATCATTTTCCCCTTCCATTTTATCCTTCCAACCCTTCCCATGCACCATCCCCTTGCTCTAACACTTGCTTTCTCAACACTAAGGTCAGTTCGGATGGGTTTTGTTTTTGTATTTTGACAATGGTGGGAATATGCAATGGTATTTCATTGACAGGTTCCTCTGTTCTCTTATTTATGGGGCTAGCGGCGTAGGTCCCTTTTACATGTGGCCATTTCCAACACAAAGTGTGTTGTCAGATCTGCTACATATCTTCCTTTTGTGTTGGCAGTGCTTTTTCTCATTGGTACATGAAAGATCTTTATAAACCCTGTTTTTATTGCCTTGTATAGTTTTAAATATCTTCTGTTCTGTAGCTAAAGGTAGGATACCTAACAGGACTAGTCTTTCGTTTCACAATACCTCGTTGCCAGCCTAGGGGCTCTCCTAAGATCCCCCTCTTGTCTCCTAAGCACTTTAGTTTTGCCTTTCAGGATTAAGTTGTAATTCATGAGGAGTTGATTCTGAACGTCATGGCTAATGCTAGATCAATAGTATTTAGGTAAAGTTTGTTTTCCTTTTTTTTCCTTGGTTCTGCCAAGGTAGTATTGCATTAGAAAATGTGTATGTCTCCTACTGAACCTTCATTTCTTTCCTTTTCTGTCCTAATGGTAATATACTGTCTCCATCACTGTAGCTGATATGTTTATATTTTACAAAATTCATCATTCAAACTATTTCTGTTAAAATGTCTTGATTATTCTTAACCCTTTGATTTTTCTTTCTCAGATTTCTTCATAAACTTACAAACTGGTCACTCTGGCAGTTTTCACTTTTCTTCCCCCCAAAAAATCTTAATGTCTCATTTATGTGTGGTATGTTTCCATGTATGTGCACACCTTGTGTTTATGTATACCATGTACACATGTATGCAGTCCATGTGTATGCAGGTGCCTGTAGAGGCCAGGAGGCAGCAGATCCCCTAGATCTGGAGTTAGAACATTTGTGAGATGCTGTGAGTGAGAGACCCTGTCCTCCCCAAGAACAGCAAGTACCCTTAACCCTGAGCCATGGCTCCAGCCCAGACCATGTAGTCTGCCTAATTAAAGAATCTAAAGCCTTCCTCTGTCTATTACCTGACTTTTGTTTCTTCTGTTCTTTCACTGTACCCGTATCCTTTTAATGTTTGCCAGTATTTTACCTGAAATTGTGAAGAAATTACTTAATAGAATAATATTTTCATTCTTCAAAGACACGTTTTTGCTTCTGCCTGGGGACTTGTAAACTAAAATCACCTTCATGGAATTTTGGGCTCTTAGATTTCTTAGCCATACTAGTGTGATTCAAGGTAGAACTTTTGACTACTGCTTTCTTTCTTTCTTTCTTTCTTTCTTTCTTTCTTTCTTTTCTTTCTTTTCTTTCTTTCTTATTTTATTGCTTGTCTGCCCTTAACCTTAAAGTTCATCTCTTCCAAGTTCCAAGTGTGCTTTGAAGTTACCAGGGTCCTCACCTCTTGACTAGTCCTAAAAATCAGATCTTTTTTTTTTTCTTAACCAAGATCTAGAAGAACTAAAACGCAAAATATAAAGATTACTGCAAAATCCATATGTTTGGAAAATTTTGATGATTTAAAAACTCAAGTTTAAAAAAAATCCTAATGAGCCAGGCTCATTGAGCTGCAACACTGCCACCCTAACCCACATTTGGCTCAAGTTCGAGTGGGCCCCTAAGGAGCTCACGTCTGGAACAGAGTCCCAAGTTTCTGTGCTGTTATTTTTAGCTGAGGCTTTGAAAGGCTATTAGGTTAAAGGAGGTCAGCCATAGCACCAATAACCACAAAGGTGGACGTAACCTGACTGAAAATGATTTTTCTGGCTCACACTAGAGGTCTAGGCCAGACAGACCCAGGAAGAAAGAAGTCCTACACAATTTTCAGTGCTGTACATTTGGGCTTCCAGTGTCCATACCCATGAATAAAATAGTTTCACTCCTTTAACATCAAAAAAAATTTAATGAAAATTTGAAAGTTTTTTAATCCTTAAATTTATTTGAAATTTACTTTGTGGCCCAGGATATAATTTTTATAAATTTGGAACTAGTACATTCTGTAGTCATTAGGGGCTGTGTGCTGTACATATCAGTCATCAAATCGTTTAATATTAAAGTATATATCCTATGTGTTTTTAATAAACTATAATGTGAATTATTATGAGTTATACTAAAAGTCACCTATTTATTTGCTTTTTTCTCCCAGTGTTGTGTTTCTGTTTTATATATCGTGAGGCAACGTTAGTAAGTTCATGTGTGGTGGTGGTTTGAGTAAGAATGGCCCCCATAGGTTTATATATTTGAATATTTACTCAACTAGGGAATGGAACTTGAATTTGAAGGGATTAGAAGGATTGTGAGTTGTGACCTTGGAGGAATTGTCACACTGGAGTTGGACTTTGAAGTTTCAAATCCTGTGCCAGCCCTTGTGTGTGTGTGTGTGGGGGGCACAGTTTTAAATCCTGTGCCAGCCCGTGTGTGTGTGT
>LOEQ01002044.1:112245-124379 GCA_001685075.1 Bramus lutescens | reverse complement strand
GTGTGTGCGCGCGCGCGCGCGCGCACGCTTGCCTTCAGATCACGTGGTGGCTCTTAAGTACTTCTCCAGGGCTGTGCCTGCCCCCATGCTCCCACCCAATGAGAATAGTAGACTACTGAAACTGTAAGCAAAGCCCCAATAAAATGCTTCCTTTCATAAAGTTGCTTCAGTCATGGTGTCTTTTCACAGCAATCAGACAGTGACTAGGACTGTAAATTGGCTTGTTATATTTTCATGCTGAATTGTATTTTATCAATGTGGGTTATCTTTGTGCCTTAAAGTCTTATCTCTAGCCATCTTTTAATTTTTCCATCCATTTCCTTTGACCCTTTACATATTCTGATTTTTAGATGTTTGCCTAGTATATACCACATTGTTTGGATTTGGTGGTCAGGAGGTGTTGATCATCTTGTCCGGCAGTTGCTCTTCCAGCAGCTGTTACTGTTTGACAGGCTGTAGGTTTTCTCTGCCATCCTACAGAGAGTATCTCCCCACCATCTATAGTGTTTTCACCTTCCTTTTTACAGTTGGGTTTTATGTGGACATTTCCATTCTCCCCTAAATCTGTTTACTGACTGTATGTTAAATTTTTTATTAAAATAAATCATAGTTTCTGTTTTCTTAAAGGATAAGCACTGTTTTCTCTTGACTAGAGTGTTTTTTTTTACTATATTCAATTCTGTCTATTTGCACAAAATAAAATTAACATCAGTCACTGCCTTAGTGATTAAGACTGCATATTCCCAAACAGCAATATTTTAACTCATGTGGAATGTTGCCACTCCCAGCCCTGAGTCGACCATGGTTGGGTCAAAGCACCTTTACTCGCTCTCATTCTGCTGCATACTGTTTCCCTTGCAAAACTCACTCTTAGAATCCAGTTTGTGAAGAAAACCAGAGTAACCCATGTGAATAATTGAGGTTGTCAACAGCCTCAGGTATCAGACTTGAGTAAACAAACTTTTTAAATGATTGGGGGCCTAGACTTTATGGGCCAGGGACTAGTCATTCTTTCCTGTGTTGACGTGCCAGATTCATGAACATACTTGTAAGTTTTAGACTTCTTTATACAGGTATCAACTTGTTTCTCCCACTATTATTTCATCACACAGTTCTTTTGCATATTTTAGTTCAGTTGTATACTACAGTGTCTGAATTCTATAAGACAATAGTCAATGCTTGTATTTTCATACACCTATATAACTTTCTTTTATCTTTTTCATACCGTTAACACGTTGAAAGTATTTATTCTGAGCTGGAGAGATGGTTCAGCAGCATTGGGGAATATAATTTTCAGGTGTGTGATTTTTTTATGCTACATTTGTTTAACTCTTGGTAGTTGTTACTGTGCCTGTCTAAAACACCTGATGATTCTAATAAAAAGATGAGCAGCCAATAGCAAGGCAGGAGCAAGGATAGGCAGGACTGGCCGGCAGAGAGTATAAATAGAAGAACTCTTGGGGGAGAGAGGTAGAGGAACAAAAGAAAGAACATGGTGAGGAGGACGTCAGGGGCCAGCCACACAGCCACTCATGGAGTAAGAAGGAAAGAAAATATGCAGATAAAAGCCCAGAGGCAAAAGGTAGTCAGGATAATTTAAGAGAAGCTGGCAAAAAACAAGTCAAGCTAAGGCCGGGCATTCATAACTAAAAAAAATAAGCCTCCGTGTGTTATTTGGGAGCTGGGTGGTGGGTACCCCAAAAAGTCAAAAGAGTAAAATATCACACAACATGCATGTACAGTATTAAATTTGAAAGTGGTGTTTATTTTATCCTTTAATGATATACAGCTTAGTTTTGGACTAGTAGAATGATAGCTTCAAGGAAAAACATAAAATGAATTGCATTTAGTTCCATGAACATAATATGCAGCACATAGCATTCCTACCAGGTGGACATTTCCTAGTTCATTTCATGTCTGTGGTCGCCAACCAGATAATTTAAATGGACTTACATTTGATTCATTTGTCCAGTCAGATTTTACCAAAAACCTAGTTAGGGTTTAGAAGATAATGTAGGATTTAGGGGAACTAGATAATCTGCAATGCAAATTGTCTATGTGAAATGTATTTAAATGAAGCCAAGGAGGAACAAAAACCTGGCTTACAAAGTAATTTTTCCCCACTTAGTATAGAGAAATGCATGCGTCAGGTTGCTCTACAGACAGCTGGTGCTAACCAGTAAATTGATTTCCTACTGATAAAACAATGAAATTACATGCTACATTATTTTTGTTCCCAAACAAGTGATTTAGGGTCCGAGATAATTGTCTTTAAAAATGAAAGTCCTTTTGAGAACAATAAATACCAACACCTGTGGAGGCAGTTTTCACGTTACTGTATGCCTTGTGTGGATTTTTCTTCAGCTTCTCACTTTTCTATGTTGGGCTCTTGACCTGGAAATTAGGGGTGGAAAGTCTTGATTAGGTAATGAAGCGATTCTGTAGGACCAAGTTTTTCTCTACTCTCAGTAGTTGTTTTTCTTGCTTGTTCCCAAAACACTGGTGGTGCTATTAGTTTTACATAATTAGATGCAGAATGTCCAGATTTCTTTTAATATTTTTGTACCCTGGACCTCAAATATGTATTTTATTATACTTAAGCTTAATGTTCTGTATACCTTTTATGCTGTATTTTGAAATGACTTAAGCTAGTAATTTCTGACATTGGGAAGAATAAATTGAGAATATCTCTTGACTATTCTATTTCTATTGCTGCTCTTGCCTCATGGTATCGGAGAGAAAGCTGGACACTAACACAGTGTAGCAAGGGTCAAAGACAATTCCAAGTTCTTTCATTAGTATGCTGTGTAAACACACCGGCCAGTTCCACAGCTGCAGATCCCTGGACCGTTAAGTACAGCTAGACTCAAGATTAGACATTAGACTAAGTGTTCTGGCAATGCACACTGTGCTTCAACAAGCAAGTCTACGTCCCAGAAACAATCACCAGATTCCACAAAGTTTTCTTAAAATGCAGCTTTTGAGGGGTTGGCCATGGATTTTCTCGGGAAGTCCTATTTTCCTTCTCTTTCTGCTTTTAAAAATATAAATATGGTCCACTCCAGAAGCCTTTCTGATTTGAAAAGGCTGCCTGGGCATCTGTCATTCACTTGTGCTCCCTTTTAGTCACTAACTCTGATAACAAAGGAACCAGATGCAAGGGGGTTGCGTAATACTCTTGATCACAAAGCAAACCAAACCAGTTCAGTCACATAGTGATAATAAGCTGATTGTCTGTTTTTCAGAATCATTTGATGTAATTTAGGTCAGCAGTCCATTTTCAATTATTTTTTTTTATGTTGCCTGTTTTCATCTTCCCTGGTCCTAACACCCCAAAGAAAATCCTTTCTGTCCTTAGAAACTAAGAACTCAGGGAGTGGAATTTGCTTTTGAATTTTCGTTTTGCTTTTTTTTTTTCCCCCTCTAACTTGTTTGAAGAGACACATTCCTTAGCTCACAGTACAGCAGGACAGCCCTGGCTAAGCTCTCAGGCCACTTCTTTTACCTAGACGGAACAGTGGTCCTTAGGGCAGTTAGAGACATCCTAGAGGTAAGAACTGGGAAAGAGCGCCACCTAGTGTTGTATCGGCCGCGCTCAGATTCCAGGCTTGGGTTCAGTTCTAGACAGAAATTTTTATTTTATAAAGATTCAAGTAATATTGGAATTAAAAAAATACAGCCAAATGTAAGTAGCAAAGTCAGAAACATACTTTTGAATTTGCATTGTATTAAAGTAGGAGGCCAGGTTCTGGATGCTTTTCTACATGGGAAATTTTTTTTTTGTATTTTAGTGGGTTTTTGGGGGGTGTCTCTCCAATTCCTGTGTGCCTCTCCCTAGTTCAAGATTTTTTTCTTTAATATTATTACTTCTATATGTATATGTGTGCATACTGATATGAATTACTGAGTTCATTTGCCTTTGCTAGTATTAGTATGTATGTACATGTGTCCAGGACTGGACAACATATGTGAAAGCTTCTCCATGGAGGACACTGATTCTCCCTCTCTGTGTGGTCCTTGATCACCTGTAGCTCTTCATTCCAGGCTAGTACAGGGCTATGCTAATAAAAAAATGGTAATGGCACAAAAATGTGCAGACTAATGGAACAAAACAGAAGGCCCAAACATGAGCGTGCTTAACTATAGCCATCTGATCGATACTTGACAACAATGCCGAAAACTCAGGAGAAAAGACAGCGTCTTCAATAAATGGTGCTGGAAAACAGGATCTCCACATTAAGAGAATGAATCCTATTCCCCAAATACTTGGTTAGTCATGCTGTTGTTGCTTAGGTCACTATAGTTAGGAAACAAACTAAATCTCCCTTAGCTGATGAATGGTAGCTGACAATGTGGTGTGTCAAAGGCTCTGTGATCTAAGCTGCAGTATGGACCATTGCCCTAGGACAACATCTTGAGATGTACAAACCTAAAGCAGCATCACTAATGTTGACACTTGGAGCTTCTTCCCACAGCAGTCGAGACAGCTGCTCCACCCTAGCCAGAGTAATTGCCTACTTAAAGAAAGTTAAGTGCTGCAGATACTTTAGAAGGACTCAAATATTCCTGACAATAATATTCAAATTGCCGAAATGGAACCTAAAACTAATTGGTAGAAAGTCAGAAAATTGATCCGGGCATGGTGATACATGCTGTTAATGTTAATGTAAAGAAGACCATACCAACGTTGTCATCGGTTGAAAGTATGAATGGTCTCAGATTCCCTCGCGTCTCCTTCACAAAATAGTCAACGACGCTGAAAAGGTTTGGGAGTGTTACCTGTGTGAAAGAAAGGGAGAGATGGCTCAGTGCCCAGCTAAAGAGAAACGAGATGCTCCCCTGCACTCTAGTGGGAATTGTTGCATATTTCCTGACCTCCAGACAGTCAGATCAGGTAGACATCAAACTTCAATGACTTGTTGAACAGCAATGATTCCCTTAGCCATGTCTGTTTCATCCCTTTTAAGGACTGTGTGGCCATTCTTTGGTGAGGAAATACTCTTAGCATTGGGTACAGTCTGATGAACAACATTTAAATACTTTGCCTTCTCACAATTAAAACGGAAAAAATGACTCATTTTAGGCCAATTTAATTCTTTCCTAAAATTGGGATTTCAATAGACAAACAAGAAAAAACATGGCCACTCCATAACCAAATGTTTCCTAGTCCCTAAAATTTGCTAGCTTCTAAAATGGTTATAAGAAGAATCTTCTGTAGACTGATATTGTATTTTCTTAAATTGGGCACAATAGGCTTCCTCTACTAGAAACCCCAGTGAATTTTTAAGCATTTTAATCCTTTATTGTAACAAGGGTCTGTGTGTCACTAAAATCTCTCTACCCTATAACTCAATACTTTTATACAAGTGAAATCTGGTTAAACCTGAATATCCCAAATAATCTTGAAGTAAAATAAATCATTAAAATGCAACCTGGAAGCCGGGCGGTGGTGGCGCACGCCTTTAATCCCAGCATTTGGGAGGCAGAGGCAGGCGGATCTTTGTGAGTTTGAGGCCAGCCTGGTCTACAAGAGCTAGTTCCATGTCAGGCTTCAAAGCTACAGAGAAACCCTGTCTCAAAAAAACAACAACAAAAAAAAATGCAACCTGGTTGAAGGGCAGGGTTACAGAGGATTTTGAAAGGTGAAGGAACTATCCAGGCTGCCCATTTTCCTTCTGTGGACTGTAGAGGCTAACCACAAGAAGTGCAGGTCTCCACTAGGTGCACTAGTTACATTGGTCCTTTCTGGAACCCCTTCTGGTCACTTGGTTTTATGGATGTAGGGCTTTCCTAGACTTCTACCTCATTTGTTAGAACTCTGCTTACAAAGCTCAGTTGGAGTCAGTCCTGGTTGGTGCACACCAATCATCCCAGTACTTGGGGAACAGAGGCAAGAAGACCTTGAGTTTATGATGGACTGAGATTCGTAGTTGGATCCATAGACGTGGACCTGAGAAGTTCTGGAGCTGTTCTTGATTAAAGTGAGCTGTTTAACAGTGTCTCTGTGAGCCTTACAGTCAAAACGTGAGAAATTCTACCTGTACATTGCTATACAATGCACCTAGAGAAACCAGGAGCTAATTTTAAAGAACTGCAGGCCACGTCACCACCTTTACAATGGCTGAGACTAGTCTAAACGTCAGTTTACTCCTTGTATAATAGGCATAACAATATCGACCTTATAGAAATAAGAAAAGATTAAATTGCATGTGTAAATTTGGCTGTGTGCCAGACATTGTGCTGGAGGAGAGAGAAGACTGCCTGTCGTTAGTTCCATGATATAATAACTAAGCTTGAAGAGGAGATGAAGACGAAGAAACTGAGCCTTCCAGTACACTGCTGTTAAGAGGGCATTGTTGGACTTGTGCGTGGTAGGTATTAGAAGACAAAGCACTGAGATTGCTTCCCTTCCGATATAGGCTCATTTGAGTATTTGTAAATAGAGGATATTATACTGACCCTTCATGAAACACTCTTCTTTCCCTGAAGCAGTTATATTGAGTAATCATTTGTAGAGAAAGTGGAGGGAAAGCGCTTATAGAAGCAGGCTCTCTTCTAGTCAATCTCAGCTGCCTGCGCTGGCAAGGCGCTCACCCTTTCTGTCTTACCTAGAGGTGCTCATCTCCTGCCATCACTGTCTCTTCTTGAGGAAGACTTCTGTCCCACATCCCTCTGCAGTCTCTAAGGGTAGGTTTGGAAGGCAATAGGAGAAAGTCTATCAACAACAAAGAGATGGCTACGTACGGGTTTTTCCAGGTCGATGGTGTAGTTCTTTCCAGCACTCATCACTTTGTAGTGTTTGATTCTTGGCATTCTAAAATGAAACGCAAGGTTGGCCTTCTTTTGGTTATGCAGTTGAGTCAGTGCAAGCTTAATGCATCGAGAATGTGCGCTGTGTACTAAACCTGTACATCTACAGCTATGGCTTAGGCTAGAGAATCCTGTTTCTTCATTGGCATTACTTTATCTCTTTGAGACAAATGGTAATGCATGAGGAGGTATAAAAAAATCTGAGCCACTTACATTGGTAAGCGAGAAAAGAATAGGTGAAAATAAAAACTAAAACTCTCTTTCAGTAACCTATAAAATCTTATGAAAGGGTAGGGATGTAGCCCAGGGTAGGGATGTAGCCCAAGTTCAGTACTTGTCTAACATGTATAATATCCACTCCCTAAAAGTGAAAAATAAAGTAAACCAAAACCCAAAGGAGTAAAAAGATCTTTTGTGGGCATATATAAGTTAAATAGTGTACCCTTTTTACTAAAAGGAAAGTAAGAAGAATTATTGAAAGCAAATAGCCTTGTACTCCACCTCATCACCAATCCCACCAAATAGCCCTCACCAGCTGCTGCTCTGCGAGCTCAAATGCTGTCCTCCATTGCTGCTAACTTTGTGGATCTCTTAATGACGAGAAAAATGTCGGCTGCTATATAACAGGTAGTTGGCAATGTAAGTATAGCAGTGTCCATGGTAGTTAGTTTTGCATAGAAGCATGTTTGTCTTGAACTTATTTGGTTCTCGTGGCAATTGTTTTTTGCCCAAACGTTTTCTAATGGTGACATATTAACAGCATGTATTATGGTGTCATTTATTCTAACTAATTCAATATTTGCCTCGGATTCAGAAGCTAAGGAAAATTATTCATTAAGTTTAACTTGTCTATGGGGTCTTTTCACTCTTTTCACCTTTTTGGAACCACAACTTTCCCACTTCCAGTTCATATTCCACGAGGGCTAAACTGTACGAGTGTCCTTCCTATACGGGACGTTCCTCATCTACCATTACATTCAAATCTCTGCTCCCCTGGATACCACATTGGAAAGAAAATCTTTAATCTCAATGGGCTGCTTTCAAAATGAGATAATCCTTATCCAAGCTTCTCACTTCAAAAGAAGTGTTCCTTAACAATAAAAGGTCATGAATCAGTTCCAGACTGACAGAGAAAGAGTCTTTGGACAGAGGGCACCTTACATGTGCCTGTTCAAGATGGTTGGCTCTGACTTTATCATAACCCCATCAGGAAAAGATCTTTGTAATCAGAAAGTTCCCATTGAAAACTCTTCAATTTCAATTAGAACTCCTGTATCCTGAGAATAAATGACTGCTAACCTTTGGGAGACAGGACAGTTGGCTTAAACTCTGTTTCTGTCATGTATGCTCTCTACACATCCCCCATCATGTGTGTGAGTAGGTGTGTGTATGTATGTGTGAGTATTTGTGACAGAATATGTGTGTGTGTGTGTGTGCGTGCACATGTGTGTGTTTTCAGACTACATAATGAAGATGATAAAGGTTTACCTCTTAGGGTTCCTTGCGCTAATAACTCACAAAATCACTAGTACGGTCCTTGACATATTTAAGGATGCACTAAATTATACTTATTTTTTTATCTACATTTAATATGTAGATAATATTTATTGTTTTCTGCCACTCTGTAAAGCATGGGAAATGCTGTGTCTCAGTTATTCTTTTGTGGCTGTAGGAAATGTCTGTAGCACTCAACACAAGGTACACAAAGGGTATCATATAATGGGACAATGATTGTTGCTCATAACCATCCCATCATATAATTCAGTTTTGGGGAAGCTGCGAGGTGAAAGCAGACGGGTCAGCAGAAGCTCTTGGGACTTTGGAGTAATGGGGCTAGATTCTGACATCAAAGGTGACGCAGAGAAGCAGTGGCCCTGAAGTCTCACAGGCTTTGTCTCTCCCTTTAGGCTACTTTTCTTCCAACTGTTGTTTTGGTTTGGTGTTTGCAAAGGAAAAAGCAAAACTGGATAAAACTTGCTGTTTGAAGCATTCTGGTTATGATATAGAGAATAGAGTAAAAATTGAGAGGTGGCGGCACACACCTGTGATCCCAGCACGTAAAAGGCTGAGTCAGAGGAACTACAAGTGAACCCAAATGAGAAAGAAAAAGGAGAAGCCAGTCTTTAAAGAACAGCATGGCTTTACATGTGGTTCTAAATATGTTTTCTTAATTTTTGATCTCAAGTTTTGCAAAAGGATGAATTTGGGGGAAAGATATTCTACTTTCTCCTTAGTTAATAATGACTTACTTGACTGTAATAGCACCTAGTTGGAACAACTTCAAAGGGAAAAAACAAAGTTTGAGGCTTGTAAAAATAGCTTTATGTCTTCTGAATTCTTATGCCACAGAGCTGGCTAAAGACAGCTGAGGCTCTGCTCTGAGAGGAATCACCTGATGGTTTGGCCCTGGCAAGCTCTGTTTACTCCTGAGAGCAGCCCTCCTTCCTACGGCTGATCGGTAAACACATGGGGGAAAGATACTTTCATGTTCTGCTTTGTAAACCAGTTCGTCCTACCCAGCTCGTGTTTACCGGACTCACTCATCAACTTGCATGGCTGAGCGCTTCTGGAACCTCCCTGAAAGAAAGTTTTGTGGGAAACACAGGTGTTTCTCAACAGTCCAGATTCCTGCCATTTCACTCTGAGCTCTCCATTGGCAAGACACAACTCTAATCCTCTCTCAGATTGCTGTCTCTAAGAATCAAGTGACATTAAGTAGAGGATATTAAACCCTGAGAACAGGAGTGAATTTTCTGCTTTGTTTCTCCTACTCTGGGAGCTGGTGCTTTTCCAGGGTCCAGAACAGCCCAACTTGTGGTGAAAATGGACAACACCGATGAGCATCCCAAAGTGTCTGGAGGGTTAAACTCAGCAGGTGTCAACCACAGAGAGATATAGGAAACTGAGGAAATCTGTAGTGGGAGAAGTGGCCTTCCCAGGGAAGAACACATCATTTGGTTGTTCACTGCGAAATGATCAGCCTTAAAAACATACATACAAGTAAGATTAAGGAATATCTATGTGTATATGCATGCAATAGCCATTAGGAACATTTATGTTATATTTATATGTTATGTTTAGGAACACACACATGTAACACACACAATAACAGTTAGTGAAAAAAAGGCCTTCAATTTGAAGAATGGAAAAGACTATATGGGAGGGTTTGGAGAGAGAGAAGGAAACTGGGAATGTCGTGATTATATTATAGTCTTAAAAAGAAGAAAACAGAAAAAGAAAGGCCTGTGTTGGTCAAAAGCCATATTCACTGGCACCTCTAACTTGTACTTCTTTTGGACTTGTTTTGAGATCCCTGGTTAAATTATTAATTAAATAAATTGTAGATTTTTAAAATCTACAATATTTTATTCTAATGGGGCTGAAATTTTTTGCTGATGTTTAGCTTGTAAAAGTATCTCACAGCATATGCTGTAAGATAAAAATGATAGCATATAATAAATAGGAACCACAGGCTCTAATTTATCACCTAACGTTCTTGCCACCGGTTCAAGGCTGCTACATGACAACAAGTGTCTATTGATATCAACTGGCAAGCAAATGAAGCTTTGGGAGCCATGGCTCATAATAGTAATTGGGCTACACTGCTATGATTTTAATTTTTTTCTCTAAAATATGTTTACTTTTTACTGTATCCATTGTCTTCATATTCAATCTATTCAGAATAACATATTTATGAAATAAATTTGTAAATGTATTGGTAGACACATTATAGTAAATAGAAGATGATTCTAACAATGAATAGTAAATTAAAAAACTCACTGTTGAATTTATATTTTGTATAAGACATAGTCACTTATTGAATATTTAAATGTATGACAAAAACATCTATATTTTAATCATATTGTCAGTTGTGACAGTGTCACCTAAGCCAGAATCTCAAATAAAATTTGGAGATTTTTAGACTCTGAAAGTTGGAGTGGCCTTAGAAATTCCAGCAACTCTAATTATGTATAAAATTATTTTGTGTGTATGTTACCCATGGCAGCACACGTACATGTGTGAACTTTCTTGTGGACTCCAGAGATCAACCTTGGATGTACCCTCAACCTTCTTTTTCACACAAGGTTTCTAACTGGTCTGCGACTTGCCAAGTAGGTTTGGCTGTCTGGCCAGAAAGCCCCAAGGATCTGCCTGTCTCCACCTCCCCACTCTGGGATTACAAGTGTGTGTCAGCATCTGCCTTATCTTCTTCCTTCCTTTTTGCCTTCCTACCTTCCCTCCTTCCTTCCTTCCTTCCTTCCTCCCTCCCTCCCCGCCACACCACCCACTTTCTCTCTCTCTCTCTCTCTCTCTCTCTCTCTCTCTCTCTTTCTCTCTCTCTGGAGATTGAACTCAGAGTCTCATATTTGCGAAGCAAGACCTTTCCTGATGGAGCTAGCTCTTTTGCCCTGACACTTGCATCCAAGCACATCTAAGTATTACTGGTTTTATCAAAGGTAAATCATTTTACATATATATACTAGCAAGAGGCTCTTCAGTAGGCCTTTATAGGTAAAGTATGCAGACACTTTCTGCTTCCTGAACAAGAGAGGTATTCTACTTCCAGGCATGTGCACTGGCTGCCTGGAATTGTCTTCCCCAGCTAACTAGCATGGTTTGGTCCCTCACTTCCTTCGAGTCTCTGCTTAAATTAACTGAGTGCCTTTGTGAACACTGTATATGAAAACAGCAGCAATCCCAAATCTGTTCTCTTTATTCCCTGTAACGAGTGAGATTTGCTTGTGCCATGCTTCTTCTCAGGCTTGTGTTTATATTTGCAGCCTTAACAGAGCATGTACCAGGTACTGACCAGAATACCATGCTCTTAACAGTATGGTAGCCAGATTAACTGAACGTACTCTATCTCCTGTCGGATAGTGATGGAGTAGTTTTTACTGTCACTGCCAGGCCTCAGGATCATATTTCCCAAAGAAGGATTCTTCTCCAGCATCTCAGTTGCTTCTTTCCGGGAAACTGCATAAAAACATCTGTGAAGGTGAGATGAAAAGGAAGACAGATTTTTTAGAAACTAATGAAAATCATTTCTTGAAAATAATGCCAGCTAAACACCTTGAGAGATACAGAGTTACCTTTTAAGCAAAGAGAACACGAAATCTACCAATCCATGTATAATCATGATTACCATTGAAAACCTGTGACCGCTAACAGCATGTCCCCAGTCTTAGTTCATAGCAGGGTCTTTGATTAATTTGTTGGTGCTTTCTTACAGGACTCCAGAGAGTCCCAAGACTCTCCTTGCGGATCTATTTTTTTAATATTTATTTATTTATTTATTTATTTATTTGTTTGTTTGTTTGTTTGTT
>LOEQ01002044.1:72272-82716 GCA_001685075.1 Bramus lutescens | reverse complement strand
TGGTCAGGGGTGGGTTAGGGTGGGTGCTGTGGGGGTGATCAGGGGTGTCGGATGGGTGCTGCGAGCGGCTGGTCAGGGTGAGGTGCTGTGGGGCTGATCAGGGGTTGTGTCGGGTGCTGTGAGCGGCTGGTCGGGGTGGGTGCTGTGGGGGGTGATCAGGGGTGGGTCGGATGGGTGCTGTGAGCGACTTGTCAGGAGTGGGTTGAAAGCAGCACAGGTAATAAACCAGATGTGGTTGTGGACCAGCAGCTGGAGTAACTGGACTATTAGTCTCAAGGTTTCCCACCGTAGTCTCGTCTCTGCCTGCTTTTATTTTGGAAGAGACTGTTCCCGTTCCACATTTTAGCCTCTATTTCCTAGTCTTCCAAATACTCACTACTGTACAAGTCCGTCTTGCCGGTCTGGAAATACTTGGGTATTAATTTCTCCCTAAAACAAAAACCAACCAAATAAAACCCTCTGAAGTTATACTTTTTGTCAAAATGCTATTGCGTGTAGTTTCTAATATTAATGGGACACCTGTTATTGATAAAGCTTTTATTTAAGACAACCACTTTTTAAAAAAGTGCCAACTTTGAGTTTCTGACTTGGACCAGAACTTGCCACTTTGTTTCTTGACGCATTGATATTCATTAGTCTTTTAAATTTTATGTGATTACTATGCCCTAACCTAGCAGTTCTCTTTATCTTTTTACGAAAATCTTCATCGATGATCTCCTGCTATGTAGCTGTATATGTATGCTTGAACATGTATGAAAAGACAATATAGTGTGCATTCTGTAAAATCATATAATTTACACTGTATGTGATCGGAGGAAAAAGTCATTAAAGCCACAAAACAACAATACTTAACAGGTGTTTGTTGTACATTATCAAATACCTATATAAACCTACCACTGTTTTGAGTTTACACTGATAACAATGTGTTGTCTATTTAGAAGATAAGGGCAGAGAAGAGAAGGTATTCATATATAGTTAAGTGTTTTCAAGGGCCTTTCCTACCTTAGGCATACTTGTTTATAACCAAAGAAACGTTTGTTTTTCCGCAGTGTGGGTTTGGGTTTGGATAGGGAGGATGAGGGAGTGCTAACAAGGTACCTCTAAGTACCTAGTGGATAGAGACCAAGGATTCTGCTAAGCGTCCTACAACATAATGCCATTCACTCCAAATAGAGGTTGGCGAATCCAGTTGTGTTGTACAATTTTTTCTTTCCTGTGAACTGTAGTCTCAGTGGAAGAAAACCAAGTTGAGATCAACTGAAGGATAGGTTGAAGTTGGCAGGTTGTAGTTTCAAATGAATATTTTCTAGATTTTAACTGAGAACTATCTATGCTCTGCTCATGGTTCTCTCACTGTTTTCTCTACTCTATCTCTAGCTGGTCTTGCATCTTCCACGTAGCCTTATTTAGGCTACTTCTTTCTTTCTCTGCTCTGGGCTCTTTCAAGATGCCTCTGGCTGTTGTAACTCATATCTACAATAAAAACCTTCACCTTAACCATACCATGTCATGCTGTCAGTTTTATGATTTGTTTTTTTTTTAATCTCTCCTATCCACTTTTATTAAGACAGAGTCTCACAGTTTGGCACAGCCCAGGTTGATATCAAAGTTGAAATCCTCTGGCTTTAGCCTCATCAAGTTCTGGGACTGCAGATGAGCACCCCTGTGCTGGGGAATTGCTCTAGTACTGTTTGCATGTATTATTCCTTCTGTCTTATCTCAAATTCTTGTTCCACATCTCTGTGGCTTTCTTTTGGGCAGATTAAACTCCTTCATTGAGTGCACAATATTTATATATATTACATTAATATATCCAATGAAGGATATTATATGTAGTATATATTGATATATAATATTTTCCTCTAAGTTGCTACTGCTTTTGTTTTATTTCATTTGTTTATCATGCTTCCTCTTCCGTCTTTCAGAAAATTGTTGGATGTTTTTGCAAATGGCTTTCTATTCCATTTTTATTGTTGTTTTATGTCTTGCTAATTCATTTAGTATATGTGCGCACTCATGTGACGTGTATATCAGGGGACAACTTCGTGGAGTCAGTTCTTTTTTCTTAACTAGGGATCAGACTCATGTCATTAAGGTTGTATTATGGGAAAGCAGCTCCTAATTAGCCATCTTGTCCTCCCTAAAATCTTTATAGTATTAATGGAACAATTAACAGATACTTATTAACAGAGTAGATGAAAAAAATGTTTTTTCTTAATCATGTATTGTACTGGAATTATTTTGAAGATGAATTATATTTGATTATAGTTTAAAAATTGATAGTTAACTTTTCTTTCAGGATCATCTAAAGAATTACCACAGAAGATTTTGCCGACCTTCCAGGTGACATGCTTATACTTGTACTTTTAAGACAACTTATTTTCATCTTTGGAAACTTTTTTTATATTGAAGATAGAAAAATCTGTTACCTTTGACTGATTGATTTCTATGTGCACTGATTGTTTAGTGTTTTTATTCTTTTATATAAGAGAGAACTATTAATACAAGTCATACAATAACTTAGTAGAAGTAAGAAAAAATGCTTATATAGAATTGTGGACAAGAAGAATTGAACATGGAATTATTAGCACTGAATGGTGCTATTATGGTAATATGATAATGATAACATTAGTGAAATATGCTTATTTTGATAAGTAGTGAAGTGTACTTATTTCAGTAAGTTTTTGGATTATATTTTGTTTGAAAGATTCTTTTTCTGTACTTACCAGTAAGATTACTTAATGAGCAAATGGGCAAAACTATTATTTATAATTGGATAATAAAGTAACAGTTTATATCATAAAAGGTTTATATATAATTTAGCTATTAATTTGAAGTGCAGTCAGCCATATAAGAAATTATATGGAATTTGTGTTTTTGATATTAATGAAAGGTTAAAGGTTTAGTGTAATTTTATTTATTATGTATTGTGTTCTGCTTGCATGTATGCCTGCAGGCTGGAAGAGGACACTAGATCTTATTACAGATAGTTGTGAGCCACTATGTGGTTGCTGGAAATTGAACTCAGAACCTTTGAAAGAGCAGCCAGTGCTCTTAACTGCTGCGCCATTTCTCCAGTACCAGATTAGTGTCATTTTTAAGCAAAAGTTTATTAACCCTCTTTAGAGCTGCATACCTAAATTATGCTGATCAAAATCCAGATCTCCTTCATTAGGTAAATATTTAAACTCTATGATATATTCATATCATAGAATATTATTCAGCAATAATTGGAATGAACAGTTCATTATTCCAATAACTTAGATAGCTAGAGAATTATACTGAGTAAAAAAAAAGTTGTTGAAAAATATTACAATATTATACAGTCTCATTTCTATGGATGATTTTTTTAAAGATTTATATATTTATTTATGCTGTATCCTGTCTGTAGGCCAGAAGAGGGCACCAGATCTCATTATAGGTGGTTGTGAGCCACCATGTGGTTGCTGGGAATTGAACTCAAGACCTCTGGAAGAGCAGTCAGTGCTCTTAACGGCTGAGCCATCTCTCCAGCCCGGATGATTATTTTTTAAATGACAGAAATTTAGAAATGAAGTGTTGACAGAGGTTTCTGTCCCGCCTGGTCCTGCAGCCGTTCAGTCCCAAAGGAACACACAAAGGTCTATGTTCATTATAAACTGGTTGGCCTATTAGCTTAGGCTTCTTATTGACTCTTATAACTTACATTAGCCCATAATTCGTGTCTGTGTTAGCCACGTGGCTTGGTAACTTTTATCAGTGAGGGATTCTCATCTTGCTTCCTCTGTGTCTGGCTGACAACTGCAGACTGCATCTTTCCTCTTCCCATGTTGTATGGAGCGAGGTCCCTTTGTTTTGGCCTGGCTAGTTTAACCCCCGAAATAATCACACAGAAACTGTATTCATTTAAACACTGCCTGGCCCATTATCTCTAGCCCCTTATTGGCTAACTGTCACATCTTGATCTAATTCATTTCTATTAATCTGTGTTCACCATGAGGTCATGGCTTACTGGGAAAGATTCAGCATGTCTGACCTGGCAGCTCCATGTCAGCTCTATGACTCTTCTTCCTGTTCTGTCTACTCCACCTACTTAAGTGCTGCCCTATCAAAAGGCCAAGGAAGGAAGGTGTAGGAGATCCTTCTGTATCAACACAAGTACAGAAGAATCTCCTACACCATTCCCAGAATTCTCCTCTTCTTTTTGCCCTTCCTCTACTTCCTGCCTCGTCGCCCCTCCTATACTTCCTGCCTGGCTACTGGCTAATCACTGTTTTATTAAAACAATACAATATAAGTGACAGGGTGCAAGACCATTGTCTCACAGCAATGGATGGATAATTGTTGTATAGGGGTTAGGAATGGTAGAATGAGGTAAGGAAAGACAGAAGTTAGAGGGAAGTATATATATTTCTGAAAGAGAATACAGTGATCCTTATGGTGACTAAACCATTTAGTATCCTGTCTATGGTTGTGATAGTGAACCTACAGAGGTAATGCATTGGGTAGAATAATACATTTGTGTGCGCACACACACACACACAAACACACACACACACAGACACAGAAACTGAAATGATTTGTGCAAGATAGTTACTGATAACCACACTGATTAAACCAGTTAAAAGTTTTAAGTTCTTTTAATGGAAAGAGAGCAGGCTTATGCCTCTGAAAAGTCTTTTGATGATCAAGCTCAGGGGTACAGTGTTTTATAGACAAAGCCACAATTACATCAGTGATGGCTCGGGGCCCCTGGGGGTGGGTATGGCATGGTAATTAATGAGGGATTTGAAGCTTAACAATATTATTCCAGATACTATATGACAGTTATTTTGATTTATATTTTCTCTTGATTATTTTAGTTTTATTTTTTAAACTCCCACAAAGATGAGTTATTTCAGTTAATATATCTGAACCAGACAGTCCCAAAAGTGATGCCAAGGTAGATGTGGCTATTGGAGGTTTGGAAGGCTGAGAGGTGTCTAGGCAGACACAAAATAAAGTTGAGACAAAATTGTAGCATTAGTCATGTCAAAACAAACACATGAGTGGGACATAGAACCAGAAAAAGTGAGTAAATATGTTGTATTTAATATTTAATTTAAGCTATTTCTATTCATTTATAAATTTCTGGTTAATTAAAAAGTAATGCTGTTGAATCCAAAGTGCACTAGAAAAGTTGCAGAGAAGATAATGTTACTTGAAGGTGTTGAAACTGGCGTTCATAAAGTATTCACTAAAGAAGCATTAAGTGCTGTAATATAGTTCAATGGTGGTATAATGCTAGAAGTCCTGGGTTTAGTTCCCAAAACAAAAGCAAAGTATTTCAGAATCAATTTATTTTCTTCAAAAACTGGAATTACTATTGAAATATAGCAGTGTCCAAACCAATTTCAGATACAGATATTCAACTTTGAGTAGATATATGTAGATAATAAAATAACTTCTCTTAATATTGCATACAAATAAGGTGTTTGGTGGACTCAAACTACTAGGATTTTCTTGTGTTAAAATAGTAGAGATTTTTTTCCTATTTAAAGTTAACATTTTATGTGGGCTTTCAAGCAGACAATAACATAAGTAACAAACATCTTGCAGAAATGATATATTTACACCTTTTCTTTTTTATTAGAGCACCCAACATTCATGCAAAGCAAGGCCAGAATGTGCTGGAAGTCTTACAAGACTGTTTTGAAGAACAAAGTAAGGCTTCATTTCTAAATGGACTTTTAGAGTTGGTGTAGATGAAAATAGAAATTTATCACTAATGTCTAATGTGGCAGATATGTAGCATTTAAATATACAGAGCAATTTCTTTATAACTTTGAGTACACATAACCAATCCTTGTACATTTTGGTATATTGAGGGGAATATAGAATATTACTGATACTGCTACAGTAATGTGTCATCTTTAATTTACATTAGATTCCTAAAATTTGGAATTCCATAGATCAGTTACATTGCACAAAAGAAAATATTTCCTTTGTGAAAATCTAAAATCATAAATGCTTGGAAATCCAGGACTTTGGATATGAATATCATGCATGGAAATTACTATGAAACTTTATTTTATGCACAAAATTACCTCCAGTCTTTGTGTATAATGTGCACATGAAATGTAAGTAAATTTTGTGTTTATACTCAAGAAAAGTCTTTGGAATATGTAAATATTCCAAAGTCCGCTTAAAATACAAAATTAGATACTTAGAGATCCAAGCATTTCTATAGGGGAAAAAGTATAAGGGATAATTAAGAGTTTGAAGTACTTTTGGTAATTTACATTTGTTTATTTCAAAGTGATGAATTAGGTAGGACAAAATATGTTCTGAGGCTGAGCATGAGTAGCTGAGTGGAGAGGTGGTAGATGCTGTTGTTTAATGTCATCTCCCAAAAGATGGCTTGAAACATTGATTTCCAGTGCAGTAGTGTTCAGAGATGTGACTTTTGAGGTGTGATTAGATCCTAAAGTTTCTGTCCTCATGAATGAATTTAAGCTATCCAAAGGCCTTGGGAACTTTTGTCAACTCTGTGTCTTGCTTGCTTGGGATAAAATAAAGACTCTTGCTAGATACCAAATTTCTGAGATCTCTGTGCTTTTTCAATCATCCAGTTTCCTGTATTTATTTTGCAGATCTGGGTTAGGCAAGCACTCTGTTACTGAGCTACACCCCCTAATTCAATCTCAGGTGTTCTGACAGCACAGGAAGCGGGACAGAGGAAAACACACCTACAGACTGAAAGTGCAGAATTTTCTTTTCTTTAGGAATTTTGCTTGCTTTTCTGTTTCTGATGTTTGTAGGAACATTTGACTACTACATTGATATCTCTGTTTCTTTAGGCTAATTGTATTCTGAAGAGTCAACTGATAGTTCATCACAGGTCATATAGAGCAGTGGTTCTCAACCTGCCTAATGTTGTGTCCTTTTAATACGGTTCCTCATGTTGTGGTGACCCCCGACCATAACATTTTTTGTTACTATTTCATAACTGTAATTTTACTACTGTTATGAGTCATAATATACATGTCTGTGTTTTCCAATGGTCTATGAAAAGGTCATTTGACCTCCAAGGGGTCACGACTCACAAGTTGAGAGCCATTTTAATTGTTCAGTTAGAATCTTTCTTCGATACAGGGTCTCAGTATGTAGATGAGGCTAGCTTTGAATTCACAGAGATCTGCCTGCCTCTTTCACCTGAGTGCTGAGATTTTAAAAGTTTTATTCCACTTTTTATGTTTTAAATACTTTTTAAGTCTTGTCAATGGTTTTAATTACAGGTTCTACAGAGTCATTGCTTTCTTTCACACCTAAAGTGAAAGATACTCGCAATCAGTCAGCAGGCAAAGAGGTAAGTCTAACAGGATAACTGATGGAGGCTTGGTCCAGTAATGAATGTTGAACAGTGTTCTTATTTACATTTTAGTTATCTGATTCTTTAAAGAGAATCCTATGCTTCTCTTGAATTTTATAAAATTTGAGCTATTTTTTTTGACATTTCTAGTATTTAAAATTAGGAGAAAAATCCATAAAATTATAGCAATTCTTCTAATTTCTTTTATACTATTACTTAAGAGTTTGAGGGAAATGGGTAGCTTTAAGGTTCCTCATCAGACTAACAAGTGTGGTTGTTTTTGGAAGACTGATAGGACTGGTCACTGTCCACAAAAAACTGCTTCTGGTTGGTTATGTGCCTTAAAAGGTTAGGTTGATTTATCATCCAAAAGTAGAACAGTTTTAGGTAGAATTTTTTTAAGTATGTGTTTGAACCTAGGGGCACATGCCAAACGCAGGGCTGGATCACTGAGCCACACTCCTAGAGGTAAAACTTTTGAAGCTAGTGGTCCAAGAGATGTTATTTGGAAGCATAGTGTTAATTAGAAAGATCATAGAAGTAAAGTTCATTAAAAACTGATAAACAGTGTTCTACCACAAGCTGACCTGGATCTTAGCTATTCTACCTAGGCTGACCTTGAGTTCATGATCCTGAGTGCTGTACCTGTATAGATTGTCTTTAGTTTTAAGGAATGTAGACAGCCATATCTCAGAATTTGAGAGACTTTATATAATATGAGAAATGATATTGATTTTTGAACATTAAAATCAACTTTTAAATTTCCTGGGAACTCGATGATTAAAGTCTGAAGAAATAAATTTGTACTTTGACAGTTTTATACGTGTGTCTAACAAATTGACTTTTTGTTTTGGCTTAAATATAGTTTAATATTTGAGACGCTTGCATCCATAGTCATGAATATTGGTCTCCTCTCCTGCCTTAAAATGTTTTTATTGGTCTTAACTTTTTAAAAAAAATATTTATTTATTATGTATACAATATTTTGTCTGTGTGTATGCCTGAAGGCCAGAAGAGGGCGCCAGACCTCATTACATATGGTTGTGGTTGCTGGGAAATGAACTCAGGACCTTTGGAAGAGCAGGCAATGCTCTTANGGAAGAGCAGGCAATGCTCTTAACCACTGAGCCATCTCTCCAGCCCCCTGGTCTTAACTTTTGAGGTTCCTTTTCTAGGTGGAATCAAATATATTATAGCAGTTCAGCAACACTGATAGCTAGTTAAGCATAAAATGTAAACAGATTATAATTTTATAGCTTTCAGAGATAATGAAGACAGGTTTCACAGTATATAACCTGCTGCTAATTTTCCTCACGTTTAAGGGGAAAAATGTTCTTTATTGTTTGCTGACTTAGGGAGGTTTTTCTCTCTTGCTGATAGGTACAGGCATTAATCTAGCTTCTGTTTTTCTGAGAGGAGTAGTTCTCCCAGGTTCAGATGGTTCTTTTTCTGTCCTTGGTATGTATGCATATATTATGTATTTATAATTAATAACTAATTTGAGACCCTGTCTCACTTGAGCTTATACTCATGAGACTCTTGCCTCAGTTTACTGAGTGCTGGGATCACAGATGTCTACCATTGTGTTTAGCTTTAAGAAAATTTCTGAGACAAGGTCTCATATAGCTTAGTCTGATTTTGAACTTGCTGTGTATCCAAGGATGGCTTTGAACTCCTGACCTTTCTCTGTCTCCTAGGTATTGTGATTATAGTTGTACACTAGCTTGCCTGATTTAAATGCACATTTTGATGAATTTTTATAACTTGATCAAGTTATACAATGTGAAGGGCTGAGATTCTATTACAGGTAGTTGTGGTAGACAATTGAGATTTTTGTGTGTGTGTGTGTGATTTTCAAATTTATTATTATTCAAACATAAAGGTGGTAATAATTTTCTAAAACTTTTCAATGTTTTTGGGATCTGTAATGATGTTCTCTTTTACATTCTTGACACTGGCATTTTGCTTTAGTATTTTCTTTAATTAGTGTGGCAATTCTACCAATTTTGGTCTTTGGGCAAAACTAAAGGAAGCTTAGTTTTGTTGATTCTTTCTTACACTTGTTATCAGTCTCATTTTTCTCCTTATGTAATTTCTTCTATGCTATTTTTTATTCATATATATGTTTGTGTGTTTTTTTCTCCTGTAAAAGATATTTCAAAACAGTAGAGATTTTGTATGTGATTGGAACTTTCTAAGCTGCAAGGTTAGTGTGGCCTTCACATAAGAAATGTAATTTGGTGAATTTGTGAGATGGCTCAGTGACATAAGAGCACTGTTGCTCTTCCTAGAGGATCTAAATTCAGTGTTGTTGGCTCACAGCTGCCTAACTCAAAGTCCAAGGGGTCTGACACCCTCTTTGACTTATGTACTACCAGCGCATATGTAGCATACACAGTTACACTGACATATGTGGAAATAAGATAAAAATCTTAATTTTTTTATTTTTAATTATGTGTGTTTGTGTGTATATATATGTATGTATGTGAGTACAAGTTCCTGATGAGGCCAGAGGTGTTGGCTCCTCTTGGGTCTGGAGATGGCTGTAAGTCACCTGATGTAGATACTGAGGCTCAAACTTGGGCCCTTTGGAAAGCAATATGTCCTCTTAAATGCTCAGGTATCTCTCCAGCACAATAAAATAAACCTTAAAAAAATTAATTTGTTCCTTTGAATTAAAGCTCAAAATTAAAATTAAAATTGAGTTTTATTACTTCTATACAGGTAGGACAGGTAGCCAGGTTCATAGGAAAGGACATCAAGACTAGACATCCATATACACATGTACAGCCTCCTATATTATACTACAAACCATTAATGTTAAGTCTGAAGAGTAATATGCATACTACACATTCATTAAATAATCTATGTTCTTCAGAATTTATTATTTTCTGTATTGACTCTTAATTTAATTTAATACTTTTGAACTTTGACCTCATTTGTTTTTTTTTTTGAAGATTTATTTATTATGAATGCACAGCATTCTGTCTGCATTTATCCCTGCACACCAGAGGAGAGCACCAGATTTTATCATAGATGGTTGTGAGCCACCATGTGGTCGCTGGGAATTGAACTCATGAGCTCTGGAAGAACAGCCAGTGCTCTTAACCTCTG